>JAFVLL020043166.1:0-109703 GCA_021397915.2 Tor tambroides
TTTTATCGTCACATTAAACTGTATCGCGATTCTGGTCTGTACCCAAATTTAAGACCTAGAAATCATAATTAAGACTTTCTAGTACAATTTAAGACGTTTTATGACCTTAAATTTGATACAAGTAAATTTAAGACATTTTAAGACTTTTTAAGGACCCGCGGGAACCCTGTATTTGCTTACAGCTTTGCTGGTAAAACAAAATTTAACTACAGACGTGACTGTACTTGACAACTCGCAGACGCTGCGGCAAGGGGTTCTGATTGGCCAGACTCTTGTTTGGGGGCAGGAAATCTTGCATGCTCTCAGTCTTCACTCCAAGGTCAGGAGTGCAGGGAAGTAGGGCTGGGCTGAGAAGTCTCTCCTGCATGTCACACTTCAAACAGACTGCAGAGGGAGACATGAGCATTTATAAGCAAAATCACATACCCATACTGACACAAAACACAACACAAGCTTAACTAAAATATTCATTTTGGAGCTGTGTACAGCAAGAAATTGATTTCCAAATGAATATTTTAGTGGGTGCTCGTACAGTATCCATGTGTGTGTTTTTACCTGGGCTTGGCCTGTTGTTGGCAGGGTGTGGTGTAGAACCCTGTGAGGTGAGAGAAGGGGGTAACAACAAGTGCAGGTGTTCTCTGTCTCCGCCCTGGTCATGTAGCCACATTTTCAGAGAGCTCTCTAAAGCCACAACTGTGCCCTCCACCAGCTGCAGATCCATCTCTGTACCCAGCATCAGGCTCTCTACAGGAGGAAGAGAAAGATACTTTATATGGATGAATATCACATTCCTGTTTCCTGGCAGCATAATTCTTTATCGGTTCATAATAAAAAAGGCAGTTTAAATCCAGGCAGAGTGAACCTTGACCTTCCTCCTTTTTCTTTAATATGATGGCCCTTTGGGGTTATTTAACCTCTGAACTCAGCTTCATTCTATAAATAAAAACATTTGGCGAACAGCAATTTACGAAAACCTAAGTCCTGGCAGACGAAGGTTGTGGTACTCAAAACAACCAGTAGAGGATGCTGTCAAATCAATTCTGTATCCCATCACGGTTAAAGAAAGAAAGCTTGAAATCTCAAAATGTGCTTGTGCTTGTGTGATATGTATTTTTGCGAATATTTTGCTGTTTTTTTAGGCTCAGTAACATAAATTTGTGATGTATGTAAACCAGAATCCAGTTTCACTGTACTGTATATGGTGGCTCAAACTAAAATGAAAGTAAAATTATGTAAAATTATTTCAGTAAATTATTAATGATTATTTAATGTCTAATAATGCAAATATTTATATTTCTGACTTTAGCATAAATGTCAGATAATGCCTTAAATGTCTTGCATAAAATTCTGGCATTACACATTTTCTCATCAACTTTCTTCAATGAAACATGGAAGGAGAAAATTTTGAAGACTGTGCAGGTTGCTATTTTTCATCTACTGACAAAGAACAGGAACAAAAGCTTTCAAGTGTCAAAAGGATGCAAAGCACCATAAAAGTATAGCGTATTATAAAAGTGTTTCAAACAACTTGGGCACTTGGGCAATATTCCAAGTCCACTGAAGCCACATTACAGCTTCATACTGATTAGCCACAACATTAAAACTACCTGCCTAATATCAAGTAAGTACCCCTCATGCTGCCAAAACATCTCTGATGCATCAAGGCATTGAATCCACAAGATCTCTGAACGTGTTCTGTGGTATCTGGCTCCGAGACATTAGCAACAGGTCATGTAAGTCCTACACATTGTGAGGTGGGGCCTTCGTGGAACAGATTTGTTGGTCCAGTACATCCCAAAGATTCTACATCGGATTGAGATAAGGGCAATCTGGACGTCAAGGCAATGCCTTGAACTTTTTGTCCTGTTCCTCAAACCATTCCTGAACAATTTTGCAGTGTGGCAGGGTGCATTATCATGCAGAGTGAGGCCACTGTTATCAGGGAACGCCACTGGCATAAACAGGGGTAAATGGTCTGCAACAATTTTTAGCTAGGTGGTACATGTCAAAGTAACATAAATGCCAGCACCCAAGGTTTCCCAGCAGATCACTGTGCAGAGTATAACACTACCTGCTTACATCCTGCTGCTATCTCTTCCCCAGGTAAATGATGCACACCCAACCATCCACTTAATCTAAAAGAAAATTTATCAGACCAGGCAACCTTCTTCCACTGCTCCTTGGTCTAGTTCTGATGCTCACGTGTACACTGTAGACATTAGGGGCACTCTGGTCAGTGACTACGTAGCCCCATACATAGCAAACTGTGATGCAGTGTGTGAAATGACACCTTTCTATCACACCCAGCATTATGTTTTTCAGCAATCTGAGCTACAGTAGCGCTTCTGTGTGATCGGACGAGATGGGCTAGACACTGCTTCCCATGAGCATCCATAAACCTTGGATGCCCATGACCATTCCTTGCACCACTTTTTGTAGGTAATAAGCAGTGCATACTGGGAACACCCACAAGACTTGCCTTTATGGAGGTGCTCTAGACATCACTATTTGTCTTTTGTCAAAGGCACTCAGATCTTTTCACATGCACATTTTTCCTGCTTCCAACACATGAAGCTCCATAACAGACTGACCACTTGCTGCCTAATATATCCAACGCCTTGACAGGTGCCATTGTATTACAATATAATCAATGTTATTCACTTCACCTGTCAGTGGTTTTAATGTTGTGGGTGATCAGTGCTGAAAAACAGACCAAAATGTAAACAACATTTATTCCTTTTATCAAATCATTCAGACAAATAGTTCTTAAAGTCATGATGAAACAGAAGTGCAAATCTATTCTTTGGTAGTGTGGCATGCATTCAACTGTAATAGATTATCGGAAAAAATACACAAAAAATGTAGGGGGATGGGATTCTATACATCAGTTACTGACCGGATTTTGAAACGTAGGCGGTGAATTCGTCCTGTCATCAGGTCAAAAAAATTTCTAAAAAAAAGGATCTAAAATATGCATTTAGAAAATAAGTTGAACATTCATTTCATGTTTAAAGTGGAAACTTAAATGTATGTTAACAATCATTGCCACTCTCTCTAGAGTCTTGAGTCCCTCTAAATTATTCATGTGCTCTCAGCACTATAGGGCCTTAAGAGGGTAATGGGGTTTCACAGTACATCTTTAATCTTTCATTCCCAAACAAACTCTAACTGGGAGAAAACCCTGATAGCTGGAGTAAGAGAAGGAGAACAATCTCAACTGTGACAATCGCTGTCATGGGAATTTAAGATGGAAAGAAAATCTGGTGCAAAACACAATGATGCAGTTCACGATAATTGCTTTTTGGGGTTTTTAAATTAGAGAAGAACATGATCTCCTGTATGCCATATTCAGGTCAAATCAACCTAGCAACACCTGCATGTTTTTGGTGAACATACATTCTAAACAGAAGGTTAAACTTAAACCCTTAGGGTCAAATAGCTGCATTTAAATCAATTAGATACAATTTATTAAAAGTAATTGCTTATTCCTATGCCTCCAAACAAACTGTCAGCCTATATTGGAATCAATTTCTACTGTATCATTGAGTCAAATTTGCACTAATGAGGTGCAGAACAGTTTAGGTCAGCACTCCTTAAATTTGAGTTCTGAATAAATAGTCGATATGTGCATCTCAGTGCTCTGTTGCTCATATCCAATAAATGTGGCCCAGATGGAGAGGGTGAGAAACATGCAAGTGTGAATGGAGAGTGTAAATGGCTTAGAGTAAAAGGCAAATGACACACATCCCCCGTATCACTTCCATTTGACACATATCTTGCATCTAGCGATGCCCCTTCTGTCGTTATCTTCAGTCCTTTTTCATATAAAACTATGATTCATCAAGGTATCAATGCAACATTGCCCTTTTCAGATGTATTACAGTCCCATTAAAATTACTGTTTAAAAGCCACTTCTGCATTCTTACCTCTTTCACATCATTTTATTCACAAGTTTATAAACTTATTCATTCAGTTGTAAGAGCTCTGCTTAAATAGTTTTTGAGCAGTGATGCTGTGTCTATGAGCTATGCCTTTAACAGGTTCTAGGGGGAGCTAATGTACTGATAGCCTAAACCATGTCATTGGCCTAGCAACCCCTCGTTTTTGCTAGGTAAAGGAGAAATTTAATGCAAACAGGTTTTTTTTTTCAGTTTAGGGAATATTTAGGGAACTGATTTTTCAATTAGTTAAGGCAATGTTCCCTTGTGTGTGTACCAGATAAATCATCTCCAATCCATTTACACAAACTGTGCAACCCCCCCCCCCCCCAAACTAATGCAGGGTAATTTATCATTTGAAATCAAAATGAGATCAAGTTTTGACTTAATATGCATCAAGCCAAATTATGTACAATTAGTCTTTGTGATAACTGAACAAATAAACTTATTCTCTGATGTAATGACATTTAAAGTGTTAGGTATAACAAAGGAGATTTTTGGACAGAAAAAAAATTAAAGGATGACAAATGGAAAATGCAGCGTCAGCATGTATAAAAGGAATATTAAAGAGTGATGACTAGCCATCATCTGTACACACACCTGTTAACATTTTGATGGAATCCTTACCATACCAGCTATGTCTTTCTGTGACCTTTCCCACTGTCAGCGGCGAGGGTAGTTTCCTGAAATACAGACTGCTGAGTTCAGCGTTTGTACAGGATGGATACTCTTCCAGCTTAGCACACAACAAAAAACAACAATATGGAAAATTTCAGTTGAAGCTACTCCTATCAAGGCATCGATTGGTGATTCGTTCTAGTTTTAGCCAGTAAATACATTTATAATTCTACAAAAGATTTCTATTTCAAACAAATGCTTACTATTCATCAAAAAATCCTGAAAAAATGCATCATGTTTTCCACAAAAATTCAGAAACTGTTTTCAATATTGTCAATAGTAAGACAAGTTATTAGAGCAGCAAATCAGCATATCAGAATCATTTCTGGCTCATACGACATTGAAGACTGGAGTAGGCTAATGGCTGCTGAAAATTCTGCTTTGCCATCACAGGAAAAAAATACAGTTTAAAGTACACTAAAACATTATACAGGTGCATCTCAAAAAATTAGAATTTCGTGAAAAAGTTCTTTTTTTTGTTACTTATTTCAAAAAGTGAAACTTTCATATATTCTAGATTCATTACATGTAAAGTAAAACATTTTTTGTTTTAATTTTAATGATTAGAGCTTATAGCTCATGAAAGTCAAAAATCCAGTATCTCAAAATATGAGAATATTTATAGTTGAGTTTCATTAAATGACCATCCCTACAGTATAAATTCTGGGTATCTCTTGTTCTTTGAAACCACAATAATGGGGAAGACTGCTGACTTGGCAATGGTCCAGAAGACAATCATTGACATCCTCCACAAAGAGGGTAAGTCACAGAAGGTCATTTCTGAAAGGGGTGGCTGTTCACAGAGTGCTGTATCAAAGCATATTAAATGCAAACTTGACTGGAAGGACGAAATTGGGTAGGAAAAGGTGCACAAGCAACAGGGATGACCGCAAGCTTGAGAACACTGTCAAGCAAAGCCGATTCAAACACTTGGGAGAGATTGACAAGGAGTGGACTGAAGCTGCAGTCAGTGCATCAAGAGTCACCACGCTCAGACGTCTTCAGGAAAAGGGCTACTAAGCCACTTCTGAAACAGAAACAATGTCAGAAGCATCTTATCTGGGCTGTGGAGAAAAAGAACTGGACTGTTGCTCAGTGGTCCAAAGTCCTCTTTTCAGATAAAAGTAAATTTTGCATTTCATTTGGAAATCAAGGTCTGGAGTCTGGAGGAAGAGTGGAGAGGCACAGAATCCAAGTTCCTTGAAGTCCAGTGTGAAGTTTACACAGTCAGCGATGATTTGGGGTGCCGTGACATCTGCTGGTGTTGGTCCACTGTGTTTTATCAAGTCCAAAGTCAATGCAGCCGTCTACCAGGAGATTTTGGAGCACTTTATGGTTCCATCTGCTGACAAGCTTTATGGAGATGCTGATTTCCTTTTTCCAGAAGGACTTTAGCACCTGCCCACAGTGCCAAAACCACTTCCAAGTGCTTTGCTGACCATGATATTACTGTGCTTGATTGGCCAGCCAACACGCCTGACCTGAACCCCATATGGAATCTATGGGATATTTTCAAGAGAAAGATGAGAAACAGTCGATCCAACAATACAGAGGAGCTGAAGGGTCAATAGTGCCTCAGCAGTGCCACAGGCTGATCGCTTCCATGCCACTCCTCACTGATGCTGGAATTTGTGCTAAAGGAGCCCCCACCAAGTACTGAGTGCATAAATGAACATACTTTAAAGAACTTGAACTTTTCTGTTTTGCAAATCCTGTTTTTGACTGATCTTATGAAATATTCTAATATTTTGAGATACTGGATTTTTGGCTTTTATGAGCTGTAAGCTCTAATCAAAATTAAAACAAAAAAAAAACAACTTTTCAAATGTTTTACTTTACATGTAATTAATCTAGAATATATGACAGTTTCACTTTTTGAAATAAGTTACATAAAAAATTTTTTGAGATGCACCTGTACTAGAAATCATTTCTTTCAAATTGTAATGTTTCACAATATTACAGTTTTACTGATTTTAAGAAATCAGTAATTGATCATCTGGGTTAAACAACTCTATACTGGCATAAACTTCCTGCTAAGGGTAAGCATGGTATTAACTGTACCAAATATAACAAAGATGTCTCTTTGTTGTGTAACAATTTCATCAATTGTCATTTACATTACAGGTACAGACACATCAAACTGAAAGAGTCAACAAGCAGAGCCAGGCATAAACCCCCTCATTCTTTAAGCGCTGCATTAAACAGGTAAGGCGCAAAATGAAAGACTGCAACTGAAAATAGCTCTCCTGTTTTTAAGAGAGAGTCAAAGACAGGCTGAGATCAAAAGCAAGAGAGGGAAAGAGAGAACATTTTACTTTTAAATCCTCTACAAACAGAATCATCTCCATAGTCGCATTCTCATGGGAAACGCACACTAAGTGATGAAACTGAGTATGAGGACAGACCACCGTGCCAGCCAGACGCTCCCATACACACACACGCACCCACGCACTCCCACACCCATCATCTCATTTCAAAGAGCTACATTTTCTCCATTTTAGAAAGGGACAAAAACAGAGATAGTGAGACAAAACGAAATATCCAAGATGCTAAGTATTTTTCTTTGCAAAAATACTAGAATGAGAGTGTCATGTTCTTGCATCACACAAGGGCAAAATTAAATTTGAGATCTTTCAAATGTTACTAGCACACAAAAAAAAACAACATGTAAGAGAAAACCAATTAGTTTCGAGGGCATGTGTCTTTTTAATCGGTCTCTCAGGGCAATGCAAACAAATAACTCCATCTTTTGACTACCAATGTTTTACAGGCATGCTTGTAGTGAGTCTCTTATGAAATGTCCTTCTGATGCTTTGGCATGTAGGCAGAGGACACAGATTCTGCATGATCCAAGAGAAGAGCCAACTGAATGTGTACATCCTCAAAAAAAGGCTCCTACTGATGAGTCACAGTTAATCTGTCATGGATGAATGGGAGTTTATGGTTACTCTTTGTTCTGCACATTCGCTTCAGGCAAAAGATGTTTTTGACATCATCTTCCTTACCAAATTCTGTTTCCTTTTATTGCAGGCTTAAGTTAGTCACCGTCCTTCATGCTCACACTTCGCCACTCGTTTTTCTGTCAGACATCTTCCTTTATTCCTACCAATCCTACGTCTTGTAATTCTCTTATTGTTCACCTTACTGTTTTTTCACACTTACATCTTTTAACACCCTTTCTTCCTCCAGTTCCCCTTCTCCAAGTTTCACCTACTCTCCTTTGTCTCCACTTTCTCCATGGTTTCTTTCTCACCTTACACGTCTTTCTGCTCTATGAATTTTGACTCCTAATAATCTGATTTGTCCCACCTGTTAATCCAACATTACAATTTGCATTTATTCAAAGCAGCTTACAGTGTATTCACACAAAGTTCTGTATTTGCATTCTCTGGGAGTCAAACACTTGACCTTGGAGTTGAGCTCGAGGAACAAAGGATCTTATTTTGTTCATTAGTTTGTAAACTAAATAAGATATTAATTGACTAGACTTTTAAAGCCAGGACTTATAAGGAAAGGATGGTTACAACAATGTTAACCTGGACCAATGGATGAATCAAAACACTGCTGATTCAAATAAGCAAATCAGTCATTACTGACAACTACATGAAACTAACCACTAATGAGGCCAGATGAGGATATCTCTAACAAGTATATCTGAGACCAGTTCTGACAGAGCAAAGAAAATAACATTCAATCCCTGTGGATTGATGAAATTATACTTGATTGATGAAACATGGTGTGTTTCCAGAACTTGGATGAAGTGTTTACATGGCCTATAAAAGATTACAAGGCCGTCTTCATTATTCGGCACAGATAGCAAGTTGCATCAGGAGTCTTTGAGCATGTGTGCGTTAAAGAGAATGTGTATGGGAGAGACCATATAAGGTTTTTGAAAGAAGTTCACTATGGGCATCCTTACACTATAGGCATGACTGCCTTGTACTGAGCCCGAGTGCGATAGCCTCCCCCAACTTTTTGAATTTAAGAAAACAGGAAGAAAAGTGCTTTCACTAATAGACTGTCTAATAGTGTATCACTTATGTTCTGCAACAATTTTCATTTTAATTCTGCTGCAAGTATCAGAACATTATTATGTAGGCACATGGCTGCTCATCAATAAGGTGAGAACCATATCCATTATAAACCTACATAGACTCAGATTAATTGAAAAGTGTACTATCCAAGTAATAACAGATAATGTTTGTTGTAGTAATGATGACAGTAAAATAGTAAAAAATACAGTAAAAACAATGATTGTTTTCTATATTAATGTATTGCGAAATGTAAGTTATTCATGTGGCTTTTGTATTTACTCCAGTACTCAATGTTGCACGACCCTTTGGATCATTCTAATATGCTGATATGGTGCTCAATAATCAATAGTAATTGTGGTGCTAAATTTTTTTGTGTGAGCCATGATACATTTTTTTCAGGATTCTTTAAAGATAAAGAATAGCATTTATTTTAAACAGATTTTTTAAAAAAAACAACAACAAAAAAACATTTTGTAACACAAATGGCTGTGTTTACACTTGGATGTTTTCCACATACACACTGAAAATACAAGTGTAAACGCGCTTCTGATCGGAATGTTATCAGATCAGCGTGTCCTGGTCCAGAAGTAGTCAAGGACGCATTGTGATCGGATCTCAGTGTAATGTAAACGCAGTCCATCCATCGTGTCAACATCACGCATCACGGTGGACATCATGCAAAATCCCGGCCCCTCTCTTGCGAACGGTCAGAAGAAAGATGGACAACACCAGGCTGTGGAGCACTAGTGAGACTCGTACACTTATATCTTTGATTTGTAAAATGTCCTGTGACTGAAAATGCTTTTCAAAAGAAAACCCACCATTTCAGGTCGACTTTGCACCAGGGCCATTCTCTACAGACTTATTTAAATATTGCGCAGAAAGACAGATCTGATCGGTTATCCAGATAACGTTGTCAAGAGTACACGTGCCGTGTCCTGATTGACTGATGATCGGCTTGATCGGATCAGGGTGTCCTGGTGTCCTGTCCCCGGAAATGTCTCCGTTTTACATCACATTCAAAACAACCCGCAAATACACCGTAAAAGCCCAACCAATAGCCAGCTGGCAATCGTACGATTGTGATTATTTTCACAGAGGGCGCTGCAAGTTATACTGATTATTATCATCAATTATCAAAAGAGACGCCGTTATTGGTTTCAAGGTAGTCACATAATAACTACACGTTAAAACAAAGTAATACTGTATGTGTGCACTGTATAACAAGGTATGATAAGGTTGCAGGATTATTTTGCACACAATATTAAATATTCCTGAAACTTCTGCCGTCAGCACATACTTTGGTCAAAATGAGCCTAAAATGCAAAATACTAAGCCAGATTAGGGATAGAAAAGATCCATTTCCAAAACCATAAACAAAATTTGAAAAGCTGTAATTACTGTACTCACAGTTTGTAAAAATGTTAAATACAGTTAGAAAATATTAAACATATTTGCTGAATACAGTTATATTTATCATATGTTCTCACATTTATTGTTTTATTTTAATGTGTTTTTGTAAAGCCATAATTTTGTTATAATACTGTTTTGATATGTTTGGTATTTTCAATAGTTACTATTTACTATTTTTCATAGTGTGATTTTTGGTGAACTGCATTAAAAAACTAGGGTAAGTCTGATGCTCAAGCATTGCTATAATTATTAATTATGATATTAATATATGTGACCCTGGACCACAAAACCAGTCATAAGGGTCAATTTTTCGAAATTAAGATTTATACAGCTGAGATTTATAAAAGCTGAATAAATAAGCTTTGCATTGATGTATGGTTTGTTAGGATAGGACATTATTTGGCCGAGATACAACTATTTGAAATCTGGAATCTAAGGGTGCAAGAAAATGGTGATATTTTGACCACTGAACTAGGAAATGTCGGTTTTCGTTTCAGAAATCTGGTCACCTTAAACCATACTCAAGATATGGAGATCTTAAATGTATGTAAGCTATAATTCAGGAGTCTCTGTGTCTGTGTTGGTTTAAGAACCCAGGAGAACGATCACAGAGCACAGGGCAGAAAATCAGTTTAGTGAAAATTCACTTTCACTGCTCTGTGCTGGTGGAATGATCTTGAGTCACTTGCAATTTCAAGAAACAACTACAAACTCATCTTTTCTAAGAGCAAATTATTGAATTATCTCAATGCACTAAAGTAACTCTCTTTCTTTCTTTCACCTCTATTCTAGTCTGTATTCCAACAAACAATCCTGGAACGTTATATATCACATCACCTCTCATATTACTGCTTCCTTAGGATGAATCACTTTGTTGTATTGCTCAATTGAAGTCACTTTGGATAAAAGCATCTGCTAAATGAATAAATGTAAATGTAAGAAAAGAGATTATGAATTGCAAGGCTATGAATTTTTGGCAGCAGTGTGGTGAATGAGTTAGCGTAATTGAAAATGTACAAGATGAAACTGACAATGAGAAAACTTGCAATGGCAACAGATGGTTTGTGCACACAGAGCTAAGCCTTTCAGCACGATTAACAAATTTAAAAAATGGTTCATTCTGTCTGTTGTCGAGGCCAGTCCAGCCACATGGGGCTAATCTACAGACCTATTTTGCTGTAAGCTTCCTAACAACAGGAATTATATCCCAAAAATTCCACACACTCACACCCACTCACACTTTATCTTACAAAACAACAGGCTTAGTGACATTTACATAGGTCCTGCTTTTCACATCAGCATGTTATCCTAATCACGCCATGAAATTACCATGGCAACACTACAGACCCAGAGGAGGGGTGAGTTGGAGAGAGAGATGGGCATGGGTGGTACGACAGGACCCTTTTGCTCCCATGACTCTCCCAAACCACATCGCTAAATCTGTCACTTCTGAAATGGATAAAAACAGGGTTGCAGACAGAGAGGGGGAGAAAAAGAGGCATGGAATATATGAGAAAATGAGTAACTGAGATTTAGGGGGAGATGGACAGATGAAGTTTAGGGGGAGATAGAGAGACAGACAGAGAGACTGTCTAGACATGCTATGGTGTGTTCTAGTTAGCCAGTGGTGAATCCATGACTTCAACCAAGTGAAAGGCCGCATCTTTTTTATATGTGAAAAGAGAAGTACAATGGTCAATGTTTTATGATACACCTGGTATTTGGGGCTAGGGTTATGTAGTAAACAATACTGAAAAATACTGCAGTATCAAAAATTTAAATGTAAATTGCACACAGAATTGCACAAATTCTGGTAACTAAAGACAGTTCAATGGTTTAGGCAGTATGACATGCCATGAGCCAAGTGACAGAAATGGCAGAAAACAAACATCGCTTGCCTTCAACTCATTGACAATATGGCATTACTTGGTGTACAGACAAAAAAAATAATAGTACAACTTGTTGTTTTAATGAAAAAAAATAAACTTTTTTTTTTTTATTATTTTTTTTTATGTTGTGGTGCTTTTTTTGTTTTGTTTGTTTGTTTTGTTTTCCTCCAATTAATGTTCGTGTTTTGTTGTTTGGTGTTATGGATGTAATGTTAATTTGTGTTTTGTTTTGGGGTTTTTTGTTACTATGTTGTGACTGTGATACATTGTGGGACCCCCTCAAAAACAAGAAGGTACACCTCAAGGGGTTAATCCTAATAAATAAAATTTCAATATAATATAGCAAGATGAGATTTTTTTTTAGAAGGCTCATCAGTTTTGTCCAGGAACAGCAGTATCTAAAAGGATTTTCAGCACAGAATGAGGGTTAAGCTGAATTGCCTGAGGTAAAATTTATTCAGTTGAATTCTACAAGTCATTTAAGGTGGTTTATTTGTTGCCTACAAATAAGGGTACAGCACTAGAGCTTAATTTGGACAAATCATAAATCCTGCACTGTACCTGTTTTTACATAGTGTGAAGAAGCAATTGCAAATAGATCCTCTAAGTTGAAGTGAGGTTGGTAACATATACTTGACAATGATATATACTGTGATCCAATGTTCTATGTTTATATCTCGACAATATACCACAAAAATGATGCCTACAGTACCTGCTAAAGATGAATATGGCAGCTGTTCCATCACAAAATATATGCACAAGAACCATCCTAATGTTCCCATTTCAGAGAAATTGTAAAAGCCATTCATACACATCCTGAGCATGCGCACAGTCCACTACACCACAGCTTTGAGAGAAATGCTTAATGGTGTTGTAACAAAATGTACGTTTCTAAGATTTCTTGATCTATTTTGTTTCTTTGTAAAACTGGAAAAAGATAGCAATGCACTAGCCACACTGTGAGAAGCATATTTATTATGCATTAAATGTGCATTCCTATTTTTGCACATTATTCACTTAATCTGCTGTACCAGCAATCAGAGGTCAAGTATCCACTGGCTCCAACAGTCTCAGAGTGTGTTCATTGAATATACATAAACTTTAATGTTATGGTAATGTAGTCACTTGAGTAAGCAATTGAAATCTCTTCAGCTCAACAGTTTAACCACATACCGCAAAAAGACTCCAGAGCCTGGTTATCAGAGGATTCATCATAACAGCAACAATAGGTGGAGTTATCCAGCAAATTTGTCCTGAGAAAAAATAGTGTATTGTCATCCAAACTTCCAGAGTACTCTTCTTTTCTGAGCCTTTTTCGTGGATATACACAAATAAAATTAACAAGACTTTCTCTTGTGATTGGAGATGAGTACTGTGGCATGCCCAACTTCTAAGCTATCATTGAAAACTATGCTCATCAGGATATTTCATGGGACCTAAAGGAGTATTTTCAGTAGTACATATACATAAATTAATAGTGAAATTATTTAATGGTGCTTTTGAAACATTTTCACACTGTTGCAAATATGTGATATTGCCGCCACAACTATGCATTACTGTAGCTGCTATTATGATGTTCTACACATTAGCCTGGAGGTAGCTGGTTTTGCCAAACAAAGGAAAGGGTTACAGTAAATCTCTTGTTGTAAGACCCCTTTTGCATGCTGACTGGCAAACTAAGGCAGGGTTGTCATATGAATTTTACACAGGAGTGGCCTTCATTTAGCCACTCTACCACTGAGATTTAGTTGATGGAGTGCTGCACAGATGGTTTTTCATCCCACAAATGTTCCCATCTACAAACTGGAACTCATTTAAAGTCACAGTTCACCCCAAAATGAAAAATTCTGTCATCATTTATTCACCCTCATGTTGTTCCAAACCCGTAAAGACACGCTGGGCAGAATGTTCATGATTCTCTCACCAAGCAATGAAAGTGAATTGTTAAAGGAGCTGCTCTTATTTTGATCTATTCCTTCACCCATAATTCAGTATGGAAATGGTTGCAGAGAATTTTAAGCTTGTAACTTTTACATCATATTGAACATAAATTAAGCATGACAAACAACTATTAGCCTAATAAAAAAACAGCCTTTATAAGACATGAAATTGTGTTTGTGTGAAATTGTGTGTGCCTTAATCTTTTGACATATAAGTTGTCTTTGTATAAATAAAACTTCAAGTTTCATAGCTTAAAATGTCATCTTCATTACAAAAAAGCATTTATGTAACCAAGCTCCAAAAATGGCTCATTTAGATGCTGTGGGAATTGTGGCAAAATACATAGCATACGACTGCCTCTAGAGCAAGACATATTTACATACTTTGATATCATCACAATACAGGCCCTGCCCACTGGCATTCAGTCCTTAGCGGCTGGCACCTGTACAACTGACGCAAGCGTCGATTGTATTAAAAGCAAACAGAAACCATTATAATAACTGATTTTCATAATCATTTAATTCATCACATTTAATGATCAACTCAAACTGAGTTGTACAAATATTTAAATTGAACATAAGGCAGTTTTATGTCAACGTTTTACCACCCCAATTCCAGAAAAGTTGGGATGTTTTGTAAAATGCAACAAAATCAAGAGTCTGTTGTTTGTTAACTGTCTTTAACCTTCATTCAATTAACAAAGGTACAATTAAAATATTTACAATGTTTTCACTGACCAACTTAAAAGTAAAAGTGTATATAACCAATTTTTAATTTTGATGGCTGCAACACACTCTACAAAAGTTAGGACAGTGGCATAATAAAATAGAAAAGGTTATAGAATATCCAAGTTAAACTGTTTTGAAACAGTTCACGGTAAGCAGGTGAACTGGTAATAGGGCAGAGTATCATGACTGGGTCGTGGATCACCACTTTGTGCCAAATTTCATGAAAGAATTGTCAGACTAATCAAAAATCACATATCTCAATGCAAACTTGCAAAGAATATAGGTCTTTCACCAACTACCACACATAATTTTGTGAAAAGATTCAGGGAATCCAGAGAAATCTCAGTCTGAACTCAGTTGAATGTAGGCCTGTGGCGATAATTAAATAACCGTCTAATCGCGATTATTTGATCTATTTGATTATTGTGCTTTTTCTACGGCACAAGGGGGAGTCATACACCAAAAGAAACAGAAGAGCACTAGTTTGGTTTTCATGTGAGGGACAGAATTATATTTACATTGTTAAATTTAAGTTTACAGAAACTCATCTTCCTTCTGCTGCAACTGTCAGTCATTCGCCACTCAGCATTCACGTTCACGTTCAGTTATGACAGTCAGCAAGGTAAAACTTGCTCTCCAAGATGATATATTCCCATTATAATACTTGATGTGCAGATAAAGGTCTGGTGATTCGCATAAAATGACTATATCTTGCTGGAGTTCATTGTGCTCTCATTTCCCTTCTCTTAGTTTGAACTGTCCGGAGTGCAGCTCGCTGTGACTTATGTTGCTTCAAGCACGTCATTCCGCACCCTGGATGTGCATAAGAGCTTTGTGCCGCTCTGTTTGAAGTGTTTCACATTATCAAAGTTTTGCACACAGAAAGACTATTAGAAGCCTTTCTTTTTCTCATGATTTCTATCTTATTTTCATGAATGTATTTTGTAAGAATACAAATAGTTAACAGAATAAACTTGTTTAAATTGTATAATGTGCACCAAAGATTTTTTTTCAAGATATAGTTTTTGCTGCTAAATTATACAGTCAGCTAGTTTAATTTCATAGCTTATATATTTTAATTCGAATGTAGTTTTTCTCTGTAATGAGGAAGTGAGTTTTTAGTGGATTGTGTTTAACAAAGGGTTTAAAAAAGAGTAAGCATTAGTTCCACAAACATAGTATTGATATTCTGTGGTGTAGAAAAAAAAATAGCGCTGGTGTTGGATCGGTATTGGCCGATTCTTAGAATTTGGAATACTCTACTATGTAATCTTACACTGCAAAATAATAACTCAAAAAAGATTACATAATTATTTACTGAACCCTTAAATTAATCACAATTAGGCTATATAATGAATCGTGATAATCAGCATAATCGTCATAATCGCCAAAGCCCTAAAACATACAATTAATCGCAATAACCGTGACTGTTTTTTAGACAATTAACTGCCAGCCAAATTTCATAATTGTGACAGCCCTAGTTGAATATGTGTGACCTTTAAGCCCTCATATGGCATTGTATGAGATACTGTAATGCTACTGTGAAATATAGCCACATGGGCTCAGGAGTACTATGGAAAACTGTTGTCACAGTCTGCAGCTGCATCAAGAAATGCAAATTTAATCTCTGTTACACAAGGAGAAATCTATACATTAATTCTCTGTTAATTAGTTCTCTGGGCCCCAGCTCATGTTAAATTGTCCAAAAGACAATGAAAATGTGTGCTGCGGTCAGATGAGTCCACATTTCAGCTTGTTTTTTGGAAAAACAGACATCAAATTGTCAGTCCCAAAGAAAAAAGCGACCATCCAGACTTCAGTCTGTGACAGGTGCAAAAGCAAACGTTTGTCATGGTATGGGCTTGCAGCCGTGCAAATGGCATGGGTGACTTGCATAGGTACCACTGACATGGAGGCATATATTGGGATTGTACAGAGACATATAATGCCATCAAGATGATGTCTTTCATGGGAAGTTCATCAAGACGAGACAGGATCAAGACAGTGCCAGGTCTCATTCTGCATGTGATACAACAGCGTTCCGTAAACACATGTGAATGTGACTGACTGGCCGGCAAATCTGCCTCCAATAGAATATGTATGGCAGGAAAATGTATCATGAAAAGGAGAATCATACAACGACTATGGACTGTTGAGCAGCTGAAGTCTCGTATCATGTGAGACTGGGCAAAAATTTGGCTTGCAAACTTAGCAAAATTAGCATCCTTAATTCCCAGATAAAAAGAAAGGTGATCTGACACAGTGGTAAACATGCCTCTGTCCCAACTTTTTTGGAGTGTGTTGAAGCCATCAAAATCAAAATTTGTTTATATTTACAAAATAAAATTAAGTTGGTCAGCGAAAACATTGAAAAAAAGAAAGAAAAAAAAATATTTGTACTTTAGTCAATTAAAGCTGAAGTCCATAACTTTTTTGGTTAAAAATGATCCGAAATCAATATTTGAGCAAGTACATAACCAGCCAGTGTTCAAAACTATCACCTTACTTTAGCCCGATTCACAACGGTTAGCTTATAATAATGTTTTCTAATTTGAGTGGTACGTGTAGGTTTTCGCAGGAAATTCGAGCATGTTGCTGCGTCATTACATCATGTCTGTAAACACAAAGAAGTTGTCCCGGCTACTAGGCTATCACATGAAAAGATCCTGCAGGTGGTGGATCGTTTAGCCTTTTCTCACAGAATCTAGAATAATTAAATGTATCATTTTTATGGTGGATTGTGATCCAGAAAGGATTATGTGTTTATGAAACACATGTGAATGAAATTAAATTATATTCCAGTTTTAAATGTGCTTCTGATTACAGATAGCCTGGGATTACACAAGATTTGTATTTAAAAGAAAACCAGTTCGAAGGGAGCATAATTTGCTTTTTGGGTTAAAAGAATTTATTAATATGAAATTCGAATGGCATGACAATTTGATTAGACTGAACAGAAATTGAAATCTACACGCTATTACACACTATAATCATGCAATGCTGATGTTGTTAACATTAATAATTTGAGAATAAAGTATAACAACAATAATTATTTGCACAGTTTGATGTGATATGAGCTAACCGATCGTTAGATTTAATTACCATTGGTAGCGCGATTTATGGTAGTGTTTTTTTCCTCAGTTGGTCAGAACAAACGTGGCAGACTTGTTACGTACTTGGTCAGATGGCAATATATGGTGAAAATTCTTATTTGGGTCATATATTCCAAGACGTAGGCTAGAATCTGTGATTGAGAAGTACAGTAAATTATCCACACGGTGCGATGACTGACAGCTACACATTCACCTCAAAACATTAGATTCATCCGCGCTGGAGCCGTGCCGTCTCACAACCCACGCAAGGGAGATAATTCCGCAAAAACCTGCAATTCCAGGTTTTCAAACAGAGATGGCGACAAAGAGGCAAAACTTACGGACTGCAGCTTTAAATAAAGGTTACAGAGAATGAACAAATAATATATTCTTGATTTTATGGCATTTTACAAAATGTCCCAACCTTTTTTGAAAGGAATTGGGGTTATATTAACAGAATTTTTCTAACTTTTGTTGAAAGATTAAGCAGCTTCATCTCAAACTGTTCATAAACAAGTTCATAATGCTTTATTTGTAAATTATGTTTTTTTTTATATATATATATATATATTTAACTATTTTTGTGCAAGAAAAAAAAATATACTATTAACAGTATAAGTGAACCTCAAGGAACATATAAAAAAATCCATGTCATGACTGTTTATGGTATGTTCACACTTACAGTGATTCAGAGTCAGAGTGAATCAGAGTTAAAATGCCCTATACTGTCAATATGAGAAAAGTAACAAATAAATTTAATTTCAAACAATCAAATCAATAAGTTTTTTTTATAAAGTATTAAAGTAATGAAGTAGCCTAAATTGAATTTACTGTATACAGAACATGACCCAGATACAAACAGAAACAAGTAATCTCAGCCAACTGTATCTCTCTCTCACACACACACACACACACACACACACACAGTGTTCTCATGTTGAGCTCTCTCACACATACGCACATGGTCTTATTTCCTTCCGCAGGCACACAGTGTCAAATGTGGATTGTGAGGTACTTCTCACACTTGAGTTTGTCTGTTGGAAGTTAAAAACAGGATGTCAGACAGGGAGGGATGCTAGACCTCAATGTCGTTCTAGCTGCTCACACCTGAATTTGTGGGGCAGCTATATGTCAAAATAGAGCCAGTATGTTTCAGAATGTGTGTGCATGTGGGTGGGTGAACTGACATGAGGTTTTTATCCCATTAGCTGCTTTCATGAGAGCAATCAATAATAAAGCTGGTATGGACTTGATCCAGCAAAACACAATGGACTACATGACCTCAAACTTCCTTTTACTAGACATATCTGTCAGACTACCACAGCCCAGTCAGATTAGTGTCCGTCTGTGACTATAGAGTAGTCAGGACAGAGCCCCTCCCTTCAGTGGGAGCCTTGAGGGCTAACCTAACCATAAGCTATATTTGAATTATGCTATGAAAAATCACTGGAAGTTTAGCAATAGGTGGGATTCCTTTACAGTCCACTGATTTTTATTATCTCTGTTAACGATGACTGACAGCCATAAAATTCACTTTAAATGGTGTGAGGATTATTACATAATGTGCACAATGTGACCAAAGCTAAAATGCTTTGTATCTTTTGAAAGAAATAGATAGGAACCATTGTGATTTTAATTATTTATCCCAATGCACTTTGAATGTTTTCTTTTCCTCACCCTTGTGAAAAAGAAGTACACTTTTTAAATGAGTACTTTCAATGTTTTCAGGGACTTAAATGAATGTTAATTTCAATTAAATGAAAATGCAATGTAGTCTAAAGTAATACTAAATGCAATTAGCTTAGAGTTATATTTGAAGAGTTCATTTGCAACAGATCAACGGATAACTCCGTTTTAAAAATTTTCAAAAATGTTTTTTCATTGTGGATTCCAATCAATCTTAATCAAACTGCAGTTGGGTTATTTTGAATAAGTTAAAAAATAACTAAAAAATACAGCTAACTAACACAATAAAACAATACAAACATGATAACAATAAAGAACATGATTTTTGAAAATGTTAAAAAAACGTTTAATCTGTTTTTGCAAATAAACTCTTTGTAATTGTAATGATAAAGTTGCAATTTAGTACAATATAAATTTAAATAGTACAATTTAAAATGTATTGACTTAAATTTAATTTGTGTTTTAGTATGTTACATAAACCATCAAAAAAGTACTTCTTCAAAGCATAAAAAAGATTATTAAAACAATTTGAAATTTACTTTAAAGTACATTTGACATTATTACAAAGTGCACCTTCTAAAAGTTTACTTAAGTGTTTTTTTCTTTAAAAAGAAGAGTATACTTTAAAGGGGTCATATAATGCTATATCCACTTTTACAAGTTGATTGTACTGAAATGTGTGTTGGCAGTGCCTGTACACAACCATCCTATAATGATAAAAATTCATCCAGTGTTTTTTTTTTAATCTCCTAATATGTTTTCCCCTGTCTCAAATCGAGCTGTTCGTCTTGTGACGTCACAAGATCGGAGGCCCCTCCCACGATTGTTGATTGACAGGAGCGTTTCAACACAGACCCGCCCTGAGCGAACTGTCATCATAGTCCGCCATTGTGTATACGGTGGAGCAGAATGGCGTCTAAGGGAGCGTGGTGTTCTGTTCTTGGGTGTAATAACGAACACAGCAGTCGTTTTAAATAGTAGTCGTTTTGATGTTCCTAAATCAGAACCGCTGAAGACGCAGTGGCTGAGTTTTGTTTTCGAAGGGAATAGTCCCCCAGATCAACCTCAATTCTTTCATGTTTGCGCGAATCATTTCTCACCAGACTGCTTTATAAACGAGGGTCAGTTTAAAGCTGGTTTTGCCAAGAAGCTGCTCCTGAAAAAAGGATCGGTACCAACTATTCATGTTCCTGCTGCACCTCCAGAAGAAGTGAGTGTAACGTTTTATTAACCTTTATATTAATCTTTGCTAATCGCTTGCATGTTTCACCATGAATGTGGCTAAAGTTTACACTAACTTTCATTACGTGAAATCAAGTGTACATTACGGCATGTTTTCTATGTACGACGTTCTCAATATAATTCATAATCCCACGTTTGTAATGAACAATGCGTTATGGTTATTGTGTTATTATAAACTGTGTACGCTGTGGTAAAGTTAACATGGTAACAGTACATTAAGCTTACTTTTGTAGATGGTTTATAACGGTGTCTGTTACTGATTAATAAGTAATATTATGTGCCAGTACATACAAATATAGATCAAAGTGACATTACGTTAACCAACCATTCAGAAACGTCCTGTTCGAGCCTTAATTGTCGAACTTCTTCGGGGCCATCATCTTGTTCCGTGTCCGACTCCGGTTCAATTTTTTTTTTTTTTTTTTTGACTCCGGTTCAAATTGATATGGTTGCACAGTGTCCTCAGAAACTCCCGCTGCCATTCTTCCGCCAAAAGATACCCTCAACTGTTGTCAAGGCAACACTCCACGTGTGTTGTGTCACGCCCCACAGAGCAGAGGGGCGGGGTGAGCAGAGCTCACGATCATTTAAAGGCACATGCACTGAAATGGCGTGCTGAACAGAGAGCTGTTTTTGACCAGGTAAAATGAGTGTTTTCTTACAATACTAACGAGAATTTTTAATTAAAGTATATTACAAACTTTTCATTTAGACCCTAAAGAATCATATTAACTTGTACAAAAATGGCATTATATGACCCCTTTAAAATATACTTACTTAATACTTAATATACTTAAAATATACTTAAAATATAAGTGGCCTTTTATTAACTTTTTTTTTTTTTTTTTTAACAATAGGCCTACACTTTTAACAATACAATTTTAAGAATATAAATGAAGCAGACTTCTTTTTCACAAGGATAGACATTCCCATCCACTTTCCAGAGTTGTAACCTCTTCGAGTTTTTGACAGTGGGACAGCCAGAAGCTTTGCTCTAGATTTACTCTTTAAAGGAAATAAAAAGAGCACTCCACCCATTCAACACACTCAAGGCACTTTGGTAAATATTCAGCTTGAAAAAAAGGAAAGCACTGAGACATTTAGGCCTAAAAGGCCTTCCAAAGCTGCCTCACACCAACTAGAATTTAAATGAACAATTTTTTCAATCCTCACTGCTGACAGTCTATGAATTATTACAGTGTTAAGTATATGCCACCCAGATTTTAGAAGTCATTAAATGAAACCAATAGTTTATAACGTACTATTCAAAAAAACACAGTGTGATTTGATAGCCACTGAAAACTACAAGCTATAAGCACTGCAACTATAAGCACTGTATCTATGTAAATGATTGTGTAGACATAGTCACAATGCAAACAGAGATTCCTTTAATTTATGCAAGATGGAATTTCATGTTGTTTATAAATGTGCAGACATAAACTTGCCCCATCTTCCCCTACATCCCTTGATTTCTAAATTAATACCTATCAGATTACACAGAGATTTCAATGTTTGGCTCTGTTTTTTTGAAGTACTGCCTGGTTTGCTCTTTCACCCTGGGAATCTCATTTCACTCAGTCTGTGGTATGAAATCCTGAGACCGTCAACCACAAAACCTTAATTAAAGCAATTATACAGAAAACAAGCGAGGGCTCAGAGTTTTGGCAGAATCGTACACACAGTACAAAGCATCATGTGAAAGCCCTTTTGAATTGAGATTTGTTGTGGTATGTAGCAGACTCATTTTTATTTATTGAACATATTAAAAATGTTTTTTGTCAGATGTTGCAGAACATAATGACCATATTAAATGATAGATATAAAGGCCACTGCACAACTACCTTCTCAGCGACTAAGAATATCTTTCAGGTTATGACTAAACATGTTATCCTACCTTCCTGGTCATCTTCTGAAGATGGTGTCTCAAGGCTACAGGCTGGAGATCTGTCTGAGAGACTCTGCTGTAATGTGATGTGAACCACCAGAAGCCTGCGCAGACTAATCAGATCAGAGTTTTTCAGGCCCTGCTCCAGCTGTCGGAGGACTGTCTGTCCTGGCTGACAGGTTAATACCGTCACCTTTAAAAAATGTAAATTCATCAGCATTAGTATGCAAGTCAAAATTAGCTAAGCAGGCATGTCTGTTTGTAATAATTCACTTTATAGTTTATCAACCCTGTTTTTGGTAAATGGATTCAAGATTTCAACAGCCAACAGAAAGCGATTTTGAGAAAATTCGCTACATTTGTTTCTCTGTAACTCACCAGTCATGGCAGAATTCTGCTGACATTTCCAAACAATACTCACTCAGAGTACCCATAAGGCCTCAAAGCCAATGCACTATAATGTCCCTGCTTTTATGACTGCACGGATGAAAGCTGATTATGCTCATTAACTGTCTCTCTTGTTGATATATATAACAACTCAGAATGTGAGGGAGAGATTTCTCACAAACTACACAGCACAAAAACATCTTTCTCTGTGGTTTAATTGCGTGAAGAATGAGACTGTAGAACATATTTAAGGATACAAATGAATCAGTCTTCAAAGCTGTGTCCTGTGCCACAGAAATAATTTGTACAAATCATTGCTACATGATCTGTCTCATATTTGAACAGAGAGTCACAAAGAGAGTGCTACAATCACATACATCAAAGCTTCTGTGTTCCTCTCATCTTATGATAGACATCTGTGGGATAATTACTATAGCACTGTTGTATCTATGTCACTGCTAAGTGAGACCAAACCCATATACACCATATAATCCCATTTAGGACACAAAAAATATTCAGTATAATCTGATTAAATGCACTTGTCCTCTGCTGTGCTTCCTGTGGGGGGACATTAGTGCTGGGTTTTAATGGAGCCTGCTGAGAGGAGAGTGGCCGCTGAGGGCCATGTGGTCTGTGTTAGTGCGCCAACATCTTCATTCAAAGCTGATAGTAGAGGGTAAATGAGCTTTGGATTCATTGGTAGGAAATCTGAATGTGAATGCCTGCGCTTTGAAAAGACCCAATACAGATGAGACAACTTTACTTGTGATGTGAGGTTTAAACATAGCAGTGGGTTGAATCATTCTAAAATGAAGCCAGGGGGTAGTTGCATAGATCGAAAGGCAGTGAATGCTGATCTAAAGGATGAATTACCAGGGCAGGTCTTCATTAAGACAGATTACTATGTAGAAAATTAAGACATTTATGAGTAAATATCAAAAGCACCAAACATTGTGACATTACTTTCAGGACAGTTGACCTTTTTTCTCAATTTTCAATTTTATTCTCTCACAATTCTCATTAGTACAATGCAATAGGTATTGTTTTTTAATGATTCTCATTACTGTAATACATAGGACCCTATGAAATCTTTTTTTTTTTTTTTTTTTTTCCCCCAAATTTTTTCTTTTAATTTTTCTGGATTCCATTTTGAATGGTTTAAATTAATTTGAATAAAAAAGGATGTCTAGTCAAATTCATAACATTTTAACAATAATATTTTGTTTTGCATTTTATTTTGTCAGAAATTCTGTGTTGTCTGTTTTATATATTTTTTGTATTCTATGTTTTATGATTTAATTCAAATGTATTATTAAAAATGGTGGCATCCAGTTAATCTTTTAAAATGTATTTCATGCAATTAAATGAAATTAACAATTCCTTTTATTTTTTGGCAAGCAACAACATCACATCGGTGCCAATATAACGCTGTTGTGTTACGGGTGTCATAAGTTCGAATCCTGGCTCGAGGCCCTTTCTCGATCCCACTCCCCCTCTCTCTCTCTCCCACTTTGCTTCCTGTCTACCCTACACTGTCCTATTGTAATAAAGGCAAAACACACACGCAAACAACAACAACAACAAAAACAACATAACACAGAGTAAAAAAGGCAAGAAATCATGTGACATTGTGTGATGTTCCTTAAAAACTATTGTGTTATTATTATTATTATTACTTTGAAAGGTACATTTTACTGTGCAATAGTAATATATTTCTGTCATAATTTCTTCAAGTTAAAACTTTTATTTTGGCAGGTTCAAGTGAATTCCTTTAACTTTCTGAGTGTATCTGATGATAGTTTTAGCAGATGAAATGGTGAAATGCTCATTAAGTAACCCCTCAGATCTGGAGGTGTGGAGATGAAGTTCTCCACTGCTAATTCCCACAAAGACACGCAGACTTTATATTTAAATAGCAGTCTTTTGTGGGGTTATTATTTACATATACCATTCACAGAGTACAGCCGTTCTTTTGATTTATTTGTCCAAACTAGACTGTGAAATTAGCTCAACTATACAGAAAATATCAATTTCACTCTCACAATTCCAAAAAATGATTTTACAGATAAAGAATTGAAAGTGCTTTTAGTTTTAGCTGTGAAAGTTCTCACCTCCACACAGTTGCTGTTGAAGTCCCCATGAGCTGTATGACACATGTATTGTTTAAACTGCTGCAGGCTGTCCAGCACTGCCTGTTTAAGAAGTGCACCTCGTTGCCGAACGCAGCCCTCTTGAGGCAAAGAACGCAGCTCCTCTATACAGGACAGCAGACGTGTCAAATTGCCCTTAACTTGCTAGTGAATAGAATGAGATGAAGGAATGAAAAGGTTAAAGGAATACATCAGAAGAGAGATTTTTATTTGTCTATTAGAAACCAACCTACTGTATAGTACCTAGTCAAACATCAGTGTAAATACACACATACTTATCCTCACCACAAAGGGTAAGAGACACTCCAGCTGTACACTGATGGCAAAGACGCTTAGCAGTGGCAGACGAGCAGGTCCTGCCAGACTGCTGGCCAGAAAAAAGAAATTCTCTAGGGCCTGACACAGAATAGTACATGTCTCTGACCACCAGGGTGGCGAAGCATCTACTATCAACACACGAGAAGGCTGTCTGGTAAAGGATGATGAACTGCATGCTTGGAGAATGGAGGAAGAGCAGGATCTGTTTCTGGCACTCATGGCTCGCCTACACACTGAGAGGAACATGAAAATGGATGTAACTATACTAGCTAACTAAAATCAAATCTAGAAATATCACAGTAAATGTACAAAAAGCATTTCATATTCATTCACTGATTGCCTAATTTACTGTTTTTCCAGATCAGTCCGTGATGAGCAGTCTGTGTGGGTTTTTTTTTTTTTTTTTTTCACCACACGCATAGGTTGGAGAGCTGAGTTACTCTGTCAGAACTAATACCCCCTTCCTTCCATCACTAACAACTGAGATCAAAATCAGATGGAGGAAGTGTTTGGAAACCCTTAATTTATTTCTCTTTGTGGGAATAATTAATAACTAATATCTGTAATACAAAGTGACATTTTACACTGGAACACAAAGCGAATATTTCAACAGAACACAGTGTCTTGTAATGTCACCACAATAACATAAGAAGGAACATTAGGCTTAATCATGGTCAATATGGACAAAAATGTTCTTCTGGGAAAGAAGAAAGACTGTGAAAAAAGTGACTCCCTATAAGTTCTTTTTCCAAAGCTGTAAAACACAAAGAGTGATATTGTTGGCCATACCAGGGCAGATGGGGCAAATTGGTTAAATAAGGCAGCAGCTCTCTGCAATCTAAGGACTCATCAATGCTATCCCACTTGACAAGAGAGGTCTTTGAGCGCACTAATGCTGCGCCTCGGGCCTTTCCCGCCGCTTAAGCAAGACACAGGCGACAAAAGACACTTTGTCTGCTCTAAAAACAGCCCCACAGACTCGCTGCCCCGAGATGAGCAGAAGATAGTAGATGAGAAAATTGAGTAAGGATGACGAAAGAGGAGAGCAGGCGTTTCTTCAGTATTCATGAAAGATAGTTTACTAGAAGTAGGCTAATGGTATGATATGGGCACTCTCGCGCGCTCTCTGTCGGTCGCTGGCCACGGTTTCGTTTGTTTACAGTGTGGAAGTAACAAATAGCTTTAAATTTAAATATAAGTTTATTTATTCATTATTTAAGGGGTGTATGGTAGAAACATTTGCCTGTTATTCGCCTGAAGTTGACATCTCGCGCCAGCTGGGGTAACGTTACCTTTGACTGAGTTTCAAAAACTTAGTTATTGGATGCTCCAAAATATAGGCCGAGTTATTAAAATATTTATTATTTCTGACACTTGGAGTGGTTAAATGATCTACAAATACTTTATATTTACCTTTAACTTGTTACAGACTGCAGAATAACCCAGCAAAGAACTACACAGCGTAATCCATTTCCACCGTTGAATCCCCTCAACGCGCGCTCGCTCGGAATGAAATTCATTCGTGAACAAATGGCTCTTTTGACTCGGATCTTGTCAATGAATCAGTTAATTTGGTCTGACTGAATCGGTCCTAATGGATCTCGAGTGACTCGTAAATTTTAAACCGGTTGATTGAAAGTCGATTTTCCCATAATCATGGAGATGTAAATAATTTTATAATATGAAATAATAATAATAATAATAATAATAATACAATTATAATTACAATATTTTATTCCTTTTCTCTTTAAATTTACTGAGGTCACTTTACAAAATAATAATAATAATAATAATAATAATAATAATAATAATTTTTCCCTTTTCTCTTTTAATTTACTGAGGTCACTTTACGATTCTGATCACTATACTCCCCAGATGCTGTTTCACAACTTCCAAGTAATGGGCTAAATCAAATTATGAAATCTAATCTATGCTGTTCAGTTTGCTGCATAAATAAAATCAGTGATTTGCACAGGGATGGTTGCAGACTCACTTACTGAAGCCTTAAGAGGCTTTAGCTGAAGGCTGTGTTGTGAAATCAGTACTGACACATGAAGAAATATCACCTCTTCGTTATAGGCAGGAATCAGCATGAAGCTCCCACGTCTGTTCATTGGAGATAAGGGAAAGCAGGCAGAGGCTTCAATCCCAGTAGTGACATTGTTGCAGAAATTGGCAAAACGGAAATCCAAGCTTTGGAATGCTTGGGGACATTTCATCTCAAAACAGTGTAGTCTACAAGTTAAGAAGGAAATGGGAACACAAGACATTTAAACATGGAGTTTGTTGAGATGTTTTGCACTGTGGGACTTACTCTGCCACTGTAACATGTTAACAATTAGCAGAAACAATTTAACATCTCACTAAGCATTCCAGAAGCCTCTCTTTAAATCCCACCAGAGCCGAACTCAGATTCCCATGGCTTTAACCAATGCTATTTACCTGTTTTCAGTGCATCAAAATAAAAGCTTCACCCATGTTATTTGCATGATATTTTCTTTGTTAATTTCTGATGCATCCGTTATTATTATAAATATTACTTTTAACATCATGGGCAGAAGTGAATTTTTCAATACAAATATTTTCAAATTGGACCGAGATATAATTAAAGAAGAATGTAAAAGTGAAACCATGCAATAAAATAAACTATTATGGTTTTTAAGTAAAAGTTGAAAGCAAGTATACACTATTGAAATTTTGCTTAAAATTGTTCAGCTTACTTCATTTTTTTCTTTCTTTCGTTTTCCTGCCTCCTTAGTAAGTGCAAGTAAAATGTCAAAGAAAAATAGTCTCAAAGATATCCTTCAACAATAAAATACTCCACACTCAATCAAGTCACCTTTATTTATAGTGTTTTATACAATACAGAGGTAACACTTTATTTGAAGGTGCTCTTGTTACACGTTACATGCACTTACTATTATAATAGCAATACATTCTGCATAATTACATGCAAGTATTCCTAAAGCAGACGAAACCAGCATGGTGTGGTTTAATTCCTGGCTGAGACAGAAGATTGTTCAGAGGACTTGTCTGGTTCTCGTGGTCTTGTGCCGATGGTTGACTCGGTCATGCTTAACCCTTCAGTTTAAGATTTACTGTTCTTGACCTCGTTTTCTAGCCCACTGCATGGCCTTCTGGGTGATTGCATCAGATCCATATTGAGTTTTTCTTTGACAAGGTCAAGGCCTTTCCAAAGATGTGTCATCTGGGTACAGGTGTCTGGGGTGGATTTACAGTACTTTTGACATGTTGTTATCTCAGTAATTTTCTCACAGATTAAAAAAGACATAAATATTTTTGATCCTGAAAGGTATGTTGCATAGTGCTTATGTGCAGCATAATAAAAATATGTAATAATTATATATATATATATATATATATATATATATATAAACAGAAATGCTTTACATTTTGCTTAAAGTATCTATTATATGGTGTGATGCCTGTTTTTTCACATGAAATATGGCATGCAGGTATAGATTAAATTATAAAATTGTGTGTACACGTGTTTGCATGCATTTTAAAATAATATATATCGACAGTTACATCCTCAGTTGCATTGAATGGCTCTATATAGTGTGAAAGGAAGCGCTAATAGGAATGCCAGCTAACTTGGAAGCTAAAGGGGTTCCCCTCATTATCCTATTCATGAGTCTGTTGCATGCTGCCTGATTATGCTGTTAGAGAATGGAGGTGAGAAGGCAGAACTGAAAGGAAAATGGAAAATTTTCACATCTCTTCCAAAAAAAAAAAGTTCTTCTGTATGACAAAAGCTTTTGAGATTTGTGTTTTTATAGAAAGTCTAAGTGGAAAACATATTTAAAAAGACACATGTAAATACAGTGCTAAATTTTTATCCCTGAATTGCAATGCTTCAATTTTCCTGTTTTCATTCTTTTTCAGTCACCCTCTGCTCACTCCCCTCAGAAATCATCAAGTGCCTTTGAGAATCAAGGGTCTTCACAATTGCAATTGGTGCAAGCATTTTTTTTTTTAAACCTAATCCAGTCCTGTTGTCATGGAAATGCTCCTCTCAAATAGAGCTTTTGAAAAGTCTTGCATGAAAGATGATTTTGAGGGGGCTGGATTTGAGTCGTAATCTTCTCATTTATGGAAATAAATAACGGTGAGTAAAGGTGAAAAAGATGGGGGAAAAAAGATGCCTGATTCTTAAAATGCTGAATTAGCATGTTTTCACTAGCACTGGGATTTTCCATTTCAGAATGATTATTGTTTGGTTGAGTAAGTAATTTTGAAAGGTATGGTTACTTATACAATGCAAAAATTACTCAGAAATGGTAATGAACTAAACTGTCATTAGATTCTAATACATTAGCAATGCCATACCTGCTGATTAATCCATATGAAATTGTGAATACACACACACACACACACACACACATATATGGGTGAATGATGTATGAGGATTTTCACAAGAACAATTTGAAAATATAAAAAATAAGTATAAAAATAATAATACAGTATGTTGCCTTTGAACTTCCACTATTGTCACACTGAAGCGGAGGGGTGTGTGATTTTTCCACAACTGTTTTTCTAGTAACCTGGTTTCTTTAAGCAGGTCCAAACCAGTCACAATATGGACCAACACCCCTGTGGACAGGAAGTGCACTGTTGACACAGGAAGTGCTAGTCATTGCTCATGACGTACACTGATATGTTTGTTTTTATTCACTGAAATACTTTGCTCATTTTTCCTCTTAAGAGAGCCATACTGCCAAAAAACAGAGTTGCATCATCAGTTCAGTGGTTTATAATTTGCTTTTCTTATCTTAATTTTCATGTGTTCTGGTTAAAAGCAAAAATCCAGCAACAGTGGGATCCAACTGTTGTATCACTTTGCAAAAAGTGTTGCTTTAATGTTCTCTATAATTCACATCCTTATCTGTCATGTCCCCTGAGGAGTCTACCAGACTTTCTCAAGAGAAGATAAGAAAATGTTGGCTGGGGAACCTGACCTCTGAAGTCCTTCTTTTGTTCAAACTGTGTTCCTGATTGAAGTATGGAGAATGAGAGCAGCAGGGCATGGCTAATGACTAATTTCTGTTCTGAAATAGGGCATGACATGTGTTGAATGCACTGCAGGTACAAAATACAATGCAAAGTGCATTTGAAATGCACATTATGCAAACTAGAGATACAGAATGTGTTAATGAAAATTTCTGAGTTCCACAGTGTGCACAACATTTTCTTTTCCCCAACTAGTATAGCAACACACCAGTCATAGTGCTGGTTTCCTCAGTTACAGCCTCTGCTGCTCAAGGAACAGGAAGCAGGTAGCAGAGATGTGCGGCCTCAGGTCAGGAAGAACAGGAACAGGATGTGAAGCCCTCAAAGACTGATTTTTTTTTTCTTTTTTTTTTTTGCTCCGTAAAACAGTGGAAAGGAAACAATACCGTACTGCCAGGAACTCTAAATGTGCCAAACAGCACTCCTTGAAGGTTACAGGTTTTAGATGTACACATGGGCAATTTCACTTTCACCGTATAAAAGACCCATTGAACACCAGAGAGGCAGGTGGACTTTGTGTAATACCATAAATAAAAGATTTATTGTAGGAAGCAAATTAAACAGAAGGCACTGACAGGTGATATACCATGACAAAATGTTCAGTGCAATTCTGTCAGGCTTTTATTTTACTATATATCTTTAGAATATTGTTTTGGGGACCTGAATGTTAATACACATTGGTTGACTAAACTACTGTTTTTTAATGAATCGCACTATATTATTAAGTTAACATTGTAATGTTAAATTATCATACTAAGTTGCAGAGGTTAACATTATTACATTTTTTGTGTGCTTATATTGGTATCATGGTAGATACTGATAAGTTACAGATAATTATTTTTAGTTTATAACCAATAACAGTCAATATTATATAGCATACTATCAATTATGTATAGTGGTAATTCACTGCTATACACACTAGAGAAAACAGAAAAAAGGGTTGTGGTGAAAAAAAAGTAGGAAAACATCAACACCCATAATGCAATTGGCTCAATCAGGCTATCTATGAGCAGGATACAAAAATCCGGAAGTATGATCTGTAGTTTTTACAAAAACCTTGGGCTGTCCACCAGTTTACACATTTTTGCCAAGTCAAGTCTCACCTTTATTTGTGTAGTGCTTTATACAATACAGATTGTTTCAAAACAGCTTTACATGGATAAACAGAACAAAAACATTTTAATGATGGCTCAGAGACCAATTCTGCCGTAAAGCAGCTCTAAAAAAATACAAGTTGTGTGAAGATCAGGGATTATAAATGTAGTCCAATACAGCTGTAAAGCAGCCCTGTACGAAACAGAGATGCCATCATCCAGCTCACTTCAGTTCTCATCCTACAGTCAATTCAATAAGCAAGCCAAAAGGCGACAGTGGCAAGGAACTCAAACTCCATTAATGACGGAATCAGAGAAAAAAAATACTTTGGAGAACCCAGGTTGAGTTGGAGGGAGCAGTTCTGTCAGGCCAGGACAGTGAACATGGTGTGGTTTAATTCCAGGCTGCAAGTCAGTTAGTGAATTGGTATCATTCAGAATATTCATCCAGTTCCTTCTGATTGAAGATTGGAGTACATCACATGGTGAAGGATTTGAAGCTGGCCACAGGGGCTGTACAGAGGACTTGTCTGGTTCTTGTCGTCTTCAGCCAGGATCTGTGCTGATGGCTGTCATGTCGATTAGGTCTGGCTCATCTAGTTGTATCTTGGTCATTCAAGTCTGTTGTGGTCATTTCTAGGTGCATTCCACCATCTTATATGGATATGGACTGGATATGGTAACCTCAGAATAAGAATGAAACAGAGAGACTAATATAAGTTTAGATGCCATTCTTCTTACGAAGTACGAAGTGCGTCGGATGTTATGGGAAGTGTTTCCAGTTCTGGCTGATTATGTGTATGCTAGGTTAAAGAGATGGTTCTTTAATCTATATTTAAACTGAAGAAAAATAATTCACAGAAAAATAATACAAATTGTTCATTTACTTATACTTCCAATATTGTAACAATACAATGCTAGCTATACATTCTTGAAAGTACCCTTTAAAACATGGAAATTAAAAAGCAGTGTTCAGCAGATAACCAATATGGTGCATATGCTGTGTATTGTGCAGCTCTTATTTTATCTTGGCATCATAGGATTTTTTTTTTCTCTCATAAAATTACACTGTGATTAGTTGTTATATTGAAAGAGCAAATCATTTCTTATTTATATGGTATATTCACCCCTAGGAAGTAAGTAAGTAAAACTGATGACTGTAAAAGACTCATCACTGGTTTTGTGCTTCAGGCACACACCTACTTCCACAGAAAACAGATGGGCCTAAATGGTGCTCTGGACCACTGAAAAATGTAGTCATGCCTGGCAAACTTAGATGTTTTCTTTATGGAAATGAACCTAAAAGCATGGAGCACTGACATACTTCAGAAGTTATGCCCTCACTTCTGTCATGTGCACTTTCAGAAATGAAATGGCAGAGAGAGAAAAACTGCCAACTGGTACTAAGCATTCTAATGCAGTGTCACATCGCACCATTCTGCCAGCAAGCTGTGAGGCCTTATGGTTCTTTCAGAGAGATGCATGCTGGTACTGTGGACGTGTCTGGTCAGGCTTGGCTGCACAGATGAGGGAGGCAGTCGAGCTTCCTCTCCTTCCTCCTCCTCTAGTGACTCTCACCGAGACGTCTCCCTGTAAGGGTCTGTCAACTTTAGCTGCCCTAGATATATTTAGAGAGGCCTTTTTAATATTGCAGTTTTTTTTGTCTCAAGTAGTGGATTTCTAGATATTGTTTTGTTTCAAATGAATTACATTCACTGTGAAATAGAATGTCGTTTTATTATTCTTCACTTTCTGTGTTTATAGTTACTGAAGTCTTTAATTAATTAACTGACTACACTATGTTTAGTAAAAGCAGCTAATTCTTGAGTATCAGTCTAGTAATCTCTTCCTTTGCACCCTGTGTGTTTAGATCTACAGCAGTGCAGTTTTCATAGCTGTATAATAATAATAATAATAAACTTTAACTTAACAGACTTATTAAAATCTATGTTGTGGTCTTCGCTAGTTGTGGCAGGACAAATTCATAGCTGGCCATATGGGATCTGTGCTTAGGGCTTGCCTAGTCATTGAGGTCCTAGCTGTTGAGGTCCTAGCTGAAGATCTGTGCTGTGTCCTCATGTAACGTTTAGTCCACTGAAGGTGAGCCGAAGTATAGAAACCAAGTGCAGTTTTATTAACAAACAGTGAACAAGATACAAAACTATGACTTGAACTAGAGCAGACTTGAACTTGACTTAAGAAGACAAGACCTTGACATGAATATGATTGACTAAACTTACCAACAGCAGGTTACATCAAAGCTTAGGGGAGAAAATGACAGTGACAACCAATGGCAAGACAGAACTAATAACAAGACAACGAACCAACAAAAACATGACACATAAAACAAAAGAACCACATGGTAGTATCACATGACAAAACAGAAAACATGACTATGACAAACATCAATATAAAACCCATTAAAAACATGAACATGACACAAGAACAGAACTAGGTGTGACACGTCATTTGATTGTGGTGGTCTTCACTGGTCTGGAAGGGACGTGTTGTGGTCGTACTGGGTGCAGGTCCACCATCTGGTCTGGATACAAGTTGGATCGGGTTGACTACGGTAACCTCTGGATTAGGATGAGACAGGCAAACAAATAAGAACATTGGGCGTTATGGGAAGTGTCCTGGTTCTGGTTTACCAAATTAATGCAGCCTAACAAACTATTAAAGGGGTCATGAAATGGAGAATCAACTCTCAAAAATAACTCCCAAGTTTAAAATATCAGTTATTCTTTTCAACCCTTCTGAAATCTGGAGAATCATGAGGAGGTGTTCTGAACAGCCCATATCTGTCCATCAGTCACAAGAGCAATGCTGCTTTTGCATAAATATGTTGAGTAAGACCAACAGTATTAGATATTGTTCTGTCAGTGGATGTCTTTTATACAAAAAATAAAAATTAATTAATTAATATTTATAGATACAACAGTGCCAAGCATTTCATCCTCAGAGGCAAAGCTGTTAAGTACATTTATTTTTAATCTTACAGTGTGTTTGTAATTAATGTCAAACCATCGTTTAACGCTACCAAGCGTGTCATTGTTTGAGTGTTTCTAATAAAATCAATACATACCCGCATACATGCGGCATCTTTTGTGACAAGACAAGTAATAATAGTACTTTTATTACCACACTGAAACAGACAATTGCAATCATTATGGTTGCGTGTTGTTTTAATTTCTTCTGACTCAAGCTCAGACATATATGGCTGTATTACAGCGCTTGCCATCTCGAGTATCAAAACACATAACATGCTGTATAGGGTGTCATGGATAAGGTGAGATGAAGTTCACAGCAGTGGTGTTTACTTCAGTTTCTGCAAGAGGTAATGCCCCTTTCACTTTTCTGTTTTTCACAGAGAGTGAAAATTAGAATATAAAATGATCATTTTTTTCAAAAATTGGACCTTTTTGGTTCAAAAAACCTAAAACCACAAAAATCTGAAACTGCACTTCATGACCCCTTTAAGGGATTTGAATCATAGAATTGTGATGATGTGTATGCTAGGTTAAAGAGATGGGTCTTTAGTCTCGATTTAAACTGATACAAAGTGTTTGCCTTACAAACAACGCAAGGAGGACTGTTCTGCTAATTTAATAAGCTTCTGACACATTCATTTTCTACATGCTACAAAATAATATATAACCATATCAATGTTGTTAAGAGAAGATAAATTCCTCAGACCCTATGAGGTTGTGCTGCTGTGGTACCCACTGAAATGTACACTTTTGTGCCTGGATCTCATTGTGGTGATCTCACGGTAATGGTAGTAAACAGATGTTAGCATCTGGTTATCTATATTCTTGTGCTTTGCCATTACTATCAGAATCAGAATCAGAATGAGCTTTATTGGCCAAGTATGTTTACACATACGAGGAATTTGTTGTAGTGACAGAAGCTCCACAGTGCAACAAAAAGACAGCAACAGGACAGGACACAGATAATAAAAGAATAATATACAAATACACAAAAAGGCAATGTACACAACAGCAACTGCAACAGCACAACACAAAAAAAAACAAACAGAAAAACAATATATAATATGGACAATTATGTATGTACTGTTATCTATTTAAGATAACAATAGCTTTTGTCACTCTCACAGATAAATATTAAGTGTATCATAGCTTATATTTTGCTATTTTCAAGTTTAGGTGTTTTTAAGTGTCTTCCCACTGGGCATACGGGTTGTCTGATAGGTCACTAGCATTGCCAGCAATGATGCACTCAGTCATCTATGTAAGTGTTTACAGTCCCAAGAGCAGTGCAATCATCTTAACTTCACCCTCAGGTTCAGCGAGTACATCTCTTTGCTTTTTTTTTCGTTCTCTCTGTGTCTCTCCTCCCCAGTTTTTCTCACTTCCCCACAAACAGGCTTTAAAGCTCAAAATGTCTCAAGTGAAACCTAGTGCCACATCAATTAATCATGTTGTGCTCTAACATTAAAGCAGAGCGACGCTTGTAATAGAACTCTTTTTCTAAGAAAACCCAAAGTAAGGAGAACATCTTAAGTGAAAACGCTTATTCTCTGAACACACCAAACTACTGATTTCTTAAAATCGGTTTCAAAAAATGTAAGTTTTGGGTGATTTAATCCCATCAAATTCCCCATTTCATTATACGTAAAATGTATAAATAGAACAAGACAAACAGTGGTAAGTTTTGATTAAATTTAGCTTGTTCGTGCCAAAGCAGCAAGAAGGCATTGCGTCGCTTGGATCTCTAAGCCTAAATGGCCAGGAGCCAAAATCTCACTGACATGACATCATAGAGTCACAGCAGCGCTCAAGCTTTGGTGTCTGTTCTAGCTATACAGTACGTCTCCATGGCTTCATTGTCCTGTGTGATTATTTCAGTTACCCCCCAGGCTTTGGCTTTTACCACTGAATATTGCACAATAGAACCTGCCTGAATCAAAAATGTCTTTTCTTTTTCTTTATATTTAATAGGTTATTCTGGGTTGCATGCAGTTTTGTCTTATCTACCACAAATGTAAAGCAAATACCAAACTGATGTCTGGATGGAGCTGTATTAGGTGACAAAACAGATCAGATGCTCTCTTGGACCAATTAAAACCTATAGGGCCCAGTTTTAGGGTCCTGATGGACATGGGGTTTACTCAGCATTGAGTAAGTGGATTAGTTACCTCCCCACTTGGAAGAGTAAAAGGAGGGAAATAGAAATCAGGCCATTAATCCTATTGTATGAGAAGAGGAATGAAAGAGAAAGAAAGAAAGCACGAAAGAGCGCCTTTGTGTCTCCATCAGATAGAGAAGGTCAGCTTTTCAGGGGAAAAGTGCTGCACTTCTCTATCTCTGCCTATGAGTTACAGAGGAGTGGGAATGCTTTTGATAACCAGAGAGAGTGAGGGTAAGATTCCATTATTATGCCTCCATGGGCGGTTCAATTATTTCTTCTCTCCAGCGAAGTGTTTTTTAGATTCCCGCTTTCTTTCTGCTGTGATTCAACTACCACAGATGTCTTTCTTTTCTTATGTTCTCTCGGCTTTCATGAACTTTCATAAAGGTGAAAATGTTCACATCACATTCAATGGAGGGAAAAATTACATCTTAAAGGGATAGTTCACCTAAAAATGAAAATTCTGTCATCATTTACTCACCCTCAAGTAGTTCCAAACCTGTATGAATGTCTTTGTTCTGCTGAACACAAAGGAATACATTCTGAAGAATGTGGAAAACAGAGCAGTTCTGGGGCACCATTGACTTCCATAGTATTTTTTCGCCTACTATGGAAGTCAATGGTGACCCAAAACAGCCTGGTTACAAACTTTCTTCAAAATATCTTCCTTTGTGTTCGGCAGAACAAAGAAATTCATACAGGTTTGGAACTGCCTGAGGGTGAGTAAATGATGACAGAATTTTCATTCTTGAGTGAACTATCCCTTTAAAATGACTTTGCTGTGTTTACAGTAATGTTGTGGTAATATCGTGAATAATCATGTGAAGGAATAATATTTCTTATATGGATCGTATGGTTGAGAATCTGGCCCACATCACTGAAGGAATCTGATTATGGTAAAACAAAACAAAACAAAACAAAACAAAAAAACACATACACTACCACAAACCACACATAAAAAGTTTTGCTTGGTGATTCATTGAATGTCTGTCATCCTCATATTGTGGATGTAAATGCCAATTATGTTTCACAGAATTGCTGCATAACCACCATTATTCATATATGATTGTTCCATCTGTGTTTCTATTTTAAGAAGGTTCAGAAGGAAATATATACAGTACTATCATGTTGATCCACAGTCAGTGCTTTGGCATAATTTCCTGTACATATCCTGCTCGGAGACAACAAACCCTATACCTTAGTGATAATTTCACCTTAAATGTCATTTTTAATTGATAAAGTAAATATATGAAGAAAGAGATTCTAAACCATTTGATGGAAAGACTGACTTAAAGAGATTTTATTCATATACTTTATTTTTAGAATGCAAATATGAAATAGTTGTCAACAAATCCATTACATCCGTCTTTTAACAAAACAGAATAATGTATCAATAATGCATAAAACAATATCATGTCTTTAAAATGAACCTCTAAAACAGGAAACACCTTTCCCTTGTCCGTCAATATACTTCCTGCACTGACTCTCACTGTGTTGTTCATTTTATTGATTTATTGATTTATTTATTTCTGAGTTATGGATTAGGCCATGGTGCCACCATCACATCAACTGTCTGAATAGGTCACTCAATACTGTGTGAGTGTTGTCCTCCCTCCAGCAGTGAAGCCACTATGTCTAAAAATATTCAGAATGTCTGAAAGCAGTAAATGCCAGCATGATTTTATCATGTGTTTGTTCAAAACAGTCTGTAGCACTTTTCAGGTTTCATTTATGTCAAGGATTTTGTAGATAATATTGTATGCACAAATGTAGTTATTTTTGAAAGAAATGTAGTGTTTTGGGGTTTGCATTTCAACAAAATAAAATGACCCATGTGTTTAACTTTTTAATCTTGGCTTGTTTAAATGATAATCCAGGATTTAGTAGTCTTAATTCAACATAGAAGTGATTACTCCTGTCTGGATAGCCTAGACATGGCCTAGACTGTTTCTGTGTCTTGTCTCGTCTCTCTAGGTTTTATTTCTGTCTCTGTTAAACAGCGAGACAGTGAGCATCTGCTTTACAACAGGCTACTGAGAATACAACAAATCACATGCACACCAATCGTATGTCTGATGTCAACAACAGCTTCAACATTTCATCATTTTTGACTAAGGAAAAAATGAAAACTGAAACAAGAATGGTTAATAAAAAAGTTAATAAACAGAAATCTTTTAAAATGCAATTTATGGTGGTTATTGTCACCACTATTGTCCCATTTTCTTTGGCAATCATCCTGTGACATCTCTTAATTTTTCCAATGGGGATTAAGAGATCCCTGCTGAGAAAGATCTTAGTTTAAGCTGCATGATCACCAGCAAGACACTTTTACTTGATTTAATGTGGAAAATCTGCCTGTCATTGTAATCTCTGTCTATGATAACAGCTTTACTAAATGTTATCTTTGATGTCCTTAATATCCTGTTAACATGCATAACATTTATTGTTTACATCCCATTTAACCCTCATGTTCTGTTTGGGGTCTGAGAGACAGAGTAATAACACAAACAACAGCCTTAACAATGAAATATCCGGATGATTTGAAATGACTTGTCCTAATCCTATGTCAACTGATTATTAATAATATTTCTACTTGATAATGCGCATTAAATGTTCTCTATTTAAATTTCAGTAGAATAAAAGTCAATTTTCATATGCATGGGTGTCTAGTTTGTGCTGTTACCAACAGATTAAAGCTTCAGTAATGTGTGACCCTGGACCACAAAACCAGTCTTAAGTCGCTGGGGTATATTTGTAGCAATAGTCAAAAATACATTGTATGTGTCAAAATTATCCATTTTTCTTTTATGCCAAAAATCATTAGGATATTAAGTAAAGATCATGTTCCACGAAGATATTTTGTAAATTTCCTACCGTAAATATATAAAAACGTAATTTTTGATTAGTAATATGCATTGCTAAGGACTTCATTTGGACAACTTAAAAGGTGATTTTCTCATTTTCTCATTTTTTCACAGATTGTTGTATCTCGACGAAATATTGTCCTATCCTAACCATACATCAATGGAAAGCTTATTTATTCAGCTTTCAGATGATGTAAATCTTCAAATGATTTTAAAAAACTGACCCTTTGACTGGCAAAATAAAGTTAATCTCATATACAGTATTAGGTCTCAAACACAAATAACATACAGTCTAAAAAGAACACAAGAATTAAAAAACAAAGACTTAAGTTCAATATTTCATAGAACAGAATGGGAGACCTGACTTTTTATTTCCAATTAAAATTATTAAAATATTGAGAAAAGTTTAAAAAGTTGTAAAAATGGAATTATTAAACTCATGAGTACATATTAAGCAACTAAAAGTGAGACAGGTCCTCACATATTCAGCCCTACTCTCACGGTGCTTTCCTTTGATCTGAAAGAAGAAGAACAAAGACGAAAATGAGGTCAAGTTGATGGGAAAAGAGGGTTGTTATCTTTGTTTGTATGTAAACATATACTGCGGGAAATGGTTTACAGTATATCCTGCACTACGCAGCAGTATAATTTGACCACACACATCTAGGCATGGTCACATTTATCATTTCCCTATTCATTGCTTTGTATGGCCAAACATTTTTCAGCCAGAATAGAGGTAATTGACATTAACATGGTAAATTTTATAACAAAGACAGCTAGCTGGTTGTTGTTATGTTCATGCAAATATTCCATTTCTAATGTAATTCCAAAGCATTAGTCCCTCAAAATGTCACTTCTTACTTTATAATTCCTTTGATTGTGATCTGTCATATCTTACAACATATGCCTTGAGGTCAACATTACCAAAAATATTCCCCACAGAATCAAGAATCAGCAGCTACCACATGTGCTCTTAGCTAATGCAATCCTCCCGTCTTACTGACTGGCAGCTTGCTCTCTCAGCCCTGCTCACAGCCAGACAGTCTCCATATGATGCCACATCTACGCAACACCTGATGCCCCCACCTGTGTATTTGCTATGCCTTTTGTGCAATTCCGCCATCTTGGCTCTGCAGGGGGTGGCCTGCAGTATTGGCTTAGAGCCAACATGGTGGCAGATGGCTCATCTGCTGCTGGCCTCAGGGTCCTAAAGCCGCTTGTATTTGACACAGCCAAGGCCAAGCAGTCTCTGGTTAAAGTCTTCCAGTTTACAGTGTGTACATGCAGTTGCCATGGCAACCGAGCGATTATCCACACTGAAGAAAAAAGTTATCTACATTTATAAAAAGTGTTTTTACCAGCTGTTAAAAGAAAGTGGCAAGGGTGATGGTTCTCAATTAAACCAGCAGCTTTAGTCATTATGATATTGAAGCAGCCACTACCGTACATCTGCTTCACATTTCTACATGTTTAATTAGTGTAATTCTTTATGAATTTACTTAGTCATAGCTTGTCTGGCATCTAGAAGTCTTATAAGATGTTTTTCATCAAATTAACTCAGTCTTAGTTCTCTGAGCTAATAAAATTACTTTAGTTGAATTGCAGTATCATCAAGCAGATGGACTGGTATGAATTTGACACTCTCCCTATCTCTGTATTTTATGTCTTTATCCCTCTTTCACACGTCTCCTTTTCCCAAAAGTGCATAGATGTTGCTCATGGCAGGAGAAGATGAGGCTGCGGGCCCAGTTGATGTCTTTGTGATTTCATTGGTTTCTGTGATCTGTATTTGGCAGAGTCCCTTTGCGCCATGCTGAATGCAGTATGTCATTTGGTGTTTCCTTGTACTTCATGATCTGAGGTTACAGTGAGGCAGTTACAATGGAAGTGAATGGGGGCAAAAGCTGTAAAAATGAGAAGTAACTTTACACATAAAAGGTTAGTAAGCAATTTTTAACACTAAAAATCATGTCAACATGCATATTGTTTATGCTGTGTGGCTATATTGAAACACTGAGTGTTTTAAAATATACGAATTGGCCCCCATTCACTTCCATTGTAACTTCATCTCTGTAACCCAGATTTATGCCTTTTTTATTCCTTTAAGCAGTGATTCACCATAAATATGTGATAACCATAAGACTTTTTTTTTGTGGCATATATATGGTCTAAGCCAGGGGGCTTATACACATACGTAGACATTTATACTCATTTCAGAATAATTCCTTACATGTTTCTTACTTTTGGAATATAGTTCCCTCATGATCCCAGATGCATCATATTCTATAATTATCCATCATACAGAATTCATCATTAGCACAGGACCAGCATAACATCATGCATAAACCAGTAGTTTATTGGATAGGAATTGCAGAACTTTACTGAGTCCTAGTTTGGCTTCATTTGACCTGTAATCAGAGAGAAACATTCCCAAAGCCGCTTCAGGGAAGGACTATGGTTTTTTACGGAGCGTTCTGTCATCTTGTGTTTGCAGCATTGGGGAGTGTATTTGTGGAAACATGATCCCAAAAGCAGCCATCTGCCCAAATCCCTTCCTTATGTGAAAAACATTTTTTTGAAAGTTATTTATTTATTTTTAAAATGTGACGCATAATTATATATTTATAACCCCTATTTATTTCATGCTTGCGCTCTAGTTTACTGGCTCTCTCTTGCCACATTTAAATTTAATCCAAGATACGGAATATATCATCCTTCCTTACTACTTATGACATTGATTCTCTCTATAATGACTAAAAACGTAAACAACATTTCCCATAAACTTATCTACCCTCTTCCTTGGCATCGCTAGCTGTTCTACCTCATGCATATTCATTCCTTAATTAGTGGGGGCGTAAACTGAAAGCATAATATCTGCCCTTCATTGGATTTCTAGATCAGGTCTTTCATGGTGGATTAGTACTAATGACTCATTGTAAAGAGTATGCATGGTGAAACCACTCACCGACATCTTGTCTTCTTTAAATGTGCTGCTTAATCTATGCACACCGCCTGCTCGTACATATTCATCACCCCTTATAAGGAGACCTAAAAATATGCTTACTCAATAGTATAAGTTTCATGAACAATACAGAGATGATAACTAAAAATATTTCTCTTATTCTCTTCATAAGACATGTTTGTTTATATATATATTCATAATTACTTAGACATTCAAATTTTATTCAAAGTTCATGTGCAAATCTTTGAGCCTCTTGCTTCCAGTACGACCTCGACCTGACATAAACAGCTGTACACAAAATTCCCATCCCCCCCCCCCTTAATTATTGTAGGTCACCCTTCATTCTTTTAGGGTATGCAGATTAGTCATGAATATTCCGCCTTGTTTTGTGAGGGCATGTTTATTAGTTCCTGAGAGACCTGTAAGACCCCGATGTTTGTTCAGTAATAATCACACAGTGATTTGTTGGTGGATGATTTGATATTTTGTGTGGCAGTCGAGGCGTGAGATTACCACAATGCCCTTATCACACCCCCTACTGTGGATTTCTGTATTGAAAATTGTGGTATAAAGAAATAAATGTCTTGGTTTTTTAGAAATTTATGCAGTTTATGGACTTATTACATTGAGTCATGCCCTAATTATTAATGCTATCACAATGGTTCATGGATTTTAATTTCATTTAATCATCTAGCTTACACATTTGTACATTTCATAAACTCGATCAAGAAAAGTAGTAAAATCTAATTTCGCTACCCTCAGTTTTCTCTGCCTCAAAGTTTGCTCTTGCTCTCTCATCACTTTTCCTCTATTTCACTCCATTACCACATTACTTTCATTGTCTCAAATTTCTTATTCAGCCTTCTTTTTTTCTGTCCAAATTGTAAATGGGGTTGAAATTCAGAAATGTGCATGAGTGTGCAGCATGTATGAAGAGACTGAAGAGAAGGAAAATGCATGTACATTATGTTTAATAGGTAAAAGCAAGGTTTTATTCGAGAATACACAGTAGAAATGAGTGCATGTGTTCTATTTGGGTGTGAATGTGACTATACCTGTCTGAGTAATAGGCTAATTAATTTTAATGGAAAGCTCATTTTCATAATTGAGCAAATGGCTCTTTCAGAAGGTGCTTATTAAATCAGAGTTACTTCAGTACAAGAACATACTGTAGTACATTAATTATATAAACCAACGTAAGAGGTGAAGTTGTGTTAGCACAGAATGGCTTGACATTTCTTTGTTTGTGTGCGGGAGTAAATAGTCCAAGGTTGTCTTTTTTAAGACTATTTTGACTACTTGATGAATCATATCTGACTTCAGCTGATTTGCTAAAACAAGGTCACAGTTATCAGTTCATGTCATAAAAAATATGCAGTGAAGGGAATACTTATTGTATTCTCAATAATAGAGCTGTTCTCAGGTCTTCAAAACAATTAAAGGGCTGTGTTCAAAATCACATACTTTTTGTACTTCTTTTAATAAGTAATTACTTTGCAACCTTTAAAAAGTATGCTCTATATAGAATGAATGTGAGGAGGATGAAGATAATCCAGATGTACTGTATTCAAATCAGGTCCATTCACGTTTGTTTATATAGCTTTTTATACAATGCAGATTGTTTCAAAACAACTTTACATTAATAAACAGGAAAATAACAAAATCAGTGTTTCTAACTTAATCAAATATGAGACAAATTCTGCTGTAAAGCAGCTCTACAAAGAATATTCAGTCAGGGTAGTGTTGATTCAGTTCATTTCAATAAATGTGTAAAGATCTTTGATTATGAAACAGGTTCAGCCATCAACAGCTCTGTTTTGTGAATACTGTGAATTTGAACATACTACTCCTTTCACATTCTGTTTTTCGCCTACTATATAGGGAAGTATGCATATGCAGATGCAGCCACTGTCTTTATGAATGAATCATTCAGCTGATTCTTTTAAAACACTGATTCATTCATAAATGAAATACTGCCATGTGTGTTGCTTGGAAACACATAACAGTTTGTTCTGCTGAGTTTTTTTTTTTTTTTTTTGGTGTCTAAAATAGATCTAAGGAAATAGATCTTCTACTTCTGCCATTTGTGGAAAGCCAAGCCATTATGATGTAAACGGAGAACATTCCATGACGGTGTAATTTTTTCATTTAGTTGCATAGTTACAATTATGTCTTAAACAAATGTTTAAAAATAAGAATATTATTATCAAATATGTACTCCCTTATTCTTTGTTTGCATGTAATAAGATGACATGGAATCTCCTCTTGACATTCTTAGTGATTCCTTTTCTTGTGAAAGATGGGGGATGGAAAACATACATGTAACACCCATACCATCCCCCTCACCAAGCACCAGCACAGAGCTAGAAGTCGTCTGACATGTCTGTCTACTCAGGGGCCACAAACCAGATTGGCCATTTGGAGATGTGGACCAGAGATAGTGAACAGATACCACTAGAGATGGTATCACATCACCTGTGTCCTGCTGGTCCAGCTGCCTGAGGTGAAGGACTGAGTAATACTGGTATTACACGGGTGGAGAAGACCAGGAGGTGAATGGCAGGATCGCTTAATGACCTGCAGTTCTGCTGCTGATGACTCAACACACTTCCTCAGCCAGTCAATGAACAGTGCTGGAGTAATGAGGCAGAGGAAGGTGAGGAGTTATTGGAGGTGAGAGGTAAGGGCTGGGGGGAGGGGTAGAGGTAGCCAATGTACTGGAATACACACATACTGATGGAAATGGAAAAATATTCAGCTCTGCAAACGTGTGCCCATAACTGTGCATTAAAAAGTCTTGTATTGGGTGCATCTGGTTGTGTTTTGATGCTTTCCTGTGTTGTGCTTTTCTTTCCACAACTGCTGATATTCTGATATTATTATATGCAGTAGTTTTGCACATTTCTTTCCATGTTCATACTATAAGTCAGTTTGATTTGAACCTTGAGCCTGCCAAAGCCATCTTGGACAGCTTTTGGTCACAAAGCACTGTCTGCTTTATAGAATTATAAAATATTCAGGGTTAAATTGAAAGTTAACAGCATTAATGGCATAATGTTTATTACAAACAAATAAATAAATAAAAAGGATTTAAAAGCAGAAATGTTAAGCTTGAAATTTAATGTAAAATTGGATATAACTTCACACAATAAAAAGCCAATAAGTCATTTTTTCCACACTAAAACCATAGCAGCATGCATATACAGTACTATACACCTTGTGTCTTCCATTGTAAGTGCCTCACTGTGAGCAATTTTTTCTTCTCTTTCTTTCTTTTTAAAGAAAAAAAAAAGAAGAAAAAATTAGAATATTTGGTGTAAAAATTAATTGTTGTAGTCAGCATTATGCCACAAGTGCTGTCAACGGAGTTTAACTTGGACGGAACCCAAATTCTTGGAGCTCTATTTTGGAAGACCAATATGCACATATTCCTATTTTTACTCTCATTTATATTTCTGAACTCTGAATTGGTATCCTCATTAACATTTGCTGCACTGTGTTGTCACTGACCTCAGTGCACTAATACATAATCTGGTAGTCCAACATTTTTAACTCAGAGACACATGCACACATCTAATTAATGAGTCTTTGTATGGCTGCGACTGTCCAGACAAAGATTTAATCCAATTGTAATGTACTGTTTGTCCAGAGCTGTGTCTGTTTATGTTGTCCTGCAAGGTCATCTTTCAGTCTGGGACTGATGGGCACTTGCAGATACACACACATACACATAATTAAAGAGCTTGCTAACCGATTTCCATTTAATTAATGACCAAGCAATTCATGCAGTCTGATTTTATGTAACAAACTCTAGTTTCAATCTCGCCTCTGCACACATGCATTGATAGTGATAGATATACTCACATATGTTTTTAAATTTATCTCCTTTCACACACATATAATTCTTCCACTTCACCCCATTAAGATATTACACTGTGGATGTGACCCTTTGGAAATATCCCAATCAGAGGTCTCTGTAGGGGTCTCTGTGTAAACCGCAATGCTTCTTTCTTTATGCTCAGGGGACAGCGAGACCTCACTTCAAGGGTTCAGGCCCCACACTGTGTGTTACTCGCTCAGCTCAGGGGAAGAATAATAATGTCCTCCACCAGATAAGTTCCATGACAATCCCTTTAAGGTCTTTTCAACATGCCATAGCTGATTGGTCTTTCTATAAATGACCTTTCTATAAAAGACTTTAGAAGCTGATCAGAGATCAGTTGCTGCATGTTGTAGTCTGTGATGATAAAGGAATGGGAAGCTGATATGGGAACAGTTATTAAAAGCACACAGCACACTCGGGCCTCCAGGAATTCACCTGTGCCTGCTTCTGTCCTTTTGTTTGGTCCATAAAAGAGTTTTTAAGGTTGAGTGGAACTCGTGTCCAGCTAGTTGAGAGTTTAAGAATGTAATATAGGCAGAGTAATTAATTATAGCTTGGCTACACTAGTGGCAATAAAATATAGCCATTGTTTACTGAGGGACTGAAAGTTAGCTAACATGAGGGTGTCAACATTTTTATTATTAAAATGATCACAATCCAAATTGCTAATAGTTCCTTATATTTGTTGTACTGTTTTGCAAAAAAAAAAAGAAAAAATAAGGCACTACCTGGAAGACACAACCCAGCTTTTGTCAGTTCAAAACATTAAAAAAGAAAAACAGGATGGAAAGCAAACACATATTTTTTTTTTTTTAAATGATTGGCCAATTAAAGCAATATTCCCCAAAACGTTCCCTTTAATTCGAGAAAGAAAAAGATAAAAGTAAACCCATCCTGTAAAACAGGATTCTCACCTGTCCAGAGGAGGGCGTCCGGAGGAGTGCCAATGATTAAGCTGCAAACACTTGCACATAATAACCTAAATAATCGTTCAAACAGCAGTCATCGAGTATGATTTGAGCAATCAAGAATTAGGTGAAGAACCTGGATGTTGCTCAACAAAACTTTATCTGTTTAGTCCGCAACTTGTTCCTCCGTCACCTTTGACCGCTCGCCGCCTCTCAGATTCGCTGGCCTTTTGTCCTGCTGCCCCGTGAAATCAAGAGAGTGCTGAAGCCCTCAGATGTCGTTGTTCTTGCGCGGATTACAGAGAGGCAGATGGACAGCGGGTCGTGGCCTGCGCAAATCCGCCCTCCCCCGTGCTTTTGTCGGGAATAAGAGTGGATTTATCGAAGCACTCCTTCTATGCCCTTCTCCTGCTTCAAACACGTTGCCGTCGCAACAACGACTTATATTAATCATAAATGATAGAAATATATGACAGCTCCTCTTGTCTCATCACTAACTGGGACATATTTTATATTTTAATTTCCAAATATAGTCATTAGCAGTGACTGAGTTTGACTGACAAACAAAATATTTTCTTTTCAGTGAATCAGTGGTATTACAATGAAAATTATTTAATCACTTTTTGTTTAACATTGCTATTCAATATATAGTTAGTCACAATTGTTTAATTACATGCATGTATTAATTGCATGTAGGTTAGTTGTTGAAATCTGAAATCATCATTTGACAACAGACTGCTGAGGGCAGTATACATGCAATCTGTCTTTTCTGGAGTATTTTTGCCTCAAAGTAATGAAATAATCATTATTGTAACTAGAATCGTTAAAAGGAATTAGAATCGGAACCAGAAAAGTGAAATTCCTTACGATTCCTTTGAACTCAACACGCTTTACCTGTTGTTGTGACGTAGACAACGGGGCGGGGCACACTAGGACTTGACTGAAGCCTCTGTTGCCTATTAGAGATTATTCAGGCGGCTGGAAAGCGAATTCACGCTTTTGGTTTTCTTTCTTGGGCTTGTACATTTGGCTTTCTGTTGTGTATGTTTTTGAAATCTCACATTGGACATATTCAGATATCATTTACTCGGACAGGAATATCGGATGGTCAAACGGGACAATTGAATTTGTGTTCAGCTTGGGCTGAAGGATTTAAACGGCAGGCTACAAGCGCGTCTTCTGCTTTAAGCTTCTGACAGCGAATGTATTACACATTGGATTCAACTTCGGGAAAGTTTAACATTTGCTCTGAAGCAAGCAGATTTTGTTTCTACCCATATTGTGGGATGCGCTGAATTGCGCTGGAGAATATTTCGAGACTCAAAGAACGAGAACATCGTGGACGTTCTGAATTTCTGTTCTATTGTCAAACAGAAGAATATGCTGACTTTAAATTAATTTAGTATAAATAAGCATCGATATTTCATATCTTAACTAGGCTATTTAATTCCCTTTAAAATCTGCGTGGCCAAATCTACAACATTTTTTGCTATAATGACCTGGAGCTGAGACTGGAAATAAAGGACTGTCTCCGAACTTGTAGAAGAGCGGTTGGGGTTGTCGGAACATGAAGTCAGTTACCGGTCTGTTTGTTGTAAGTGTGTTGCTGTGTTCAACGATCTCGTCCTGGAGCGCAACTGTCAACAGCTATGGAGGTGAGTCCGGCTCAAATGATGAAAGAAAAAATGATAGCTAGCCTATTAGAATGACATCTCTCACTGAAATGTTTGAAACACAGAGTAGCATTACTCAAATAAAATGTGTTTTAAAAAGTCAAACAAGTAATGAAGTGTTTTTGACACTTTTGGTGTGTGAACTTTTGCGTTTTTCGAAACAGCGAAAAGTCTATAGACGGGAGGCAGGTGACAACCTGTGCGCGCACACTTTCTAATCACTATAGGATTAAAACACGTGACAGGAATAGCTCGGTTCGTGGAAGTCGTCGATTCTGTATTGTTTTTGTTTGGTGTTTTGTGTAATCATAAACATTCTGTTTAGTGTTTCTATGTAGGCTACTTTTCCTTCGCCGAGTCCTATAGGCTAGTTTATGATTCACGTATGATAGATAGATAGATAGATAGATAGATAGATAGATACTTGATACCGTGTGCAGCCAGACAATAATAACACTATACAATATGCAGAAGTAGCCTACCACACATGTAGCCTATTGCAATAAATATAGATGACATTAGCAGGTGTACAGTAGCCTACATTATAAACGAGATACGCAGTTTACTCAATGAATACATTACAGCAATTAGTATGTACCTATATTTGTCTAGAAAACGTTTAATAAAATGTCGTGAATGCCTAATTTCAAAGGAGAAATACATGTGTATATAGATTTGTGTGTGTGTCAACATTCCTGTGGGCAGTCATGTTTCCTCCAACTTTGTTTTTCTGGATTTGTAAATGTGAATGATGTGTTTACTCTCGTGTTTACCTTATTTAGCAGAGACTCTCTCACTTTCTCAGCAGTATAGTTCGCTCCACGCGCAGGTAGTCAGACTTGCACATTTATATGTTGACTACCGTGAAACAGCAGTTGACAGTTTGGGGCAGACTGCATAATGCATACTAGACAGTGATTTGCGCTTTCCATAGGCATGCTGGTGCTGAAATTATGTGAAATGCCACTCCGAAGGAAGAACGGAAGAAAATGTACTTAAAAACACTACAGCACCTTGATCAGCCCTCCTCACCTGTGCACTGTTTAGATACGGTTGTCCACTCACTGGCACATTTTAAACTCTCAGTACCACTGTAGAAGTGCTTTTTTGCATTAAGCATATTCTGTCCATTAAGTTATTTCTGCCAGATCAATGTCATTTAAGTGTTATATGTACGAAGGGTTTCATACACTTACAGTTGTGCTGTTGAACTGAATATCCTCACATCACAACACTCTGGTCAGGAATGCTGTGAAAACAGGAAAGCCAGGTGATCTTATACTAAATATCAGGAACGCCTTTTGACCAATGCGATAAAAGCACTGCTGTATGAAATGTATTATACTGTGTGATCGGCAATGAGAACATTTTTATGTTAGCAGACTGCAGTCTTTTATTTGTTTGGCTGCTGCAGAGAGGGTGATATGGGAGGCCATGATAATAATACTTTATTCCTGTGATTTTCAAAATGTGTTATACTTTAGTGCAGTGTTTCCCAACCACTGTGCCACCAGTGTGCCATGACAGGCTGTCGTTATTATTATTTTAAATCAGTGCTATTGGTCATCGTTATGTCTGTTTGTGGGTTTTACAAATATTTAACCAATGAAACGCGTTCAAAAGAGCGTGTGACTAAACCTCGTAACGCCATTGGATCCTCAAATTGTCAGTCAAACCTCATAACTCCACCCTGCCTCCATTCAGAATGAAGTGTCGCGATGTGCAAGACAGATGTCTACTTTTTCGCAATGCCAGGCTAAATAAAGAACTGATGTTTGAATAAGTACAGCATTTTTTTTACTCAAGAAACACTGTCTATAAAGGTTAATGTTTTTGTCTGTTTGAAGAGCAGAGAAGATTCTTAGCATTTACCATCTAGTTGTAGCCAATATGAGTCGCTTCTGTATGTTTTAAATATGCTGTGCATAGCGGTTCGTCTTTTACATCATGAGATTTTGGCCAAATGCATTATACAACAAGAAAAACTGAGCACCCACATAGCTAAAATAAACTTTACAGCCTTAAATTGATGAAAACTTAATGCGATTAATTAACTTAGATGCGGCCATTCTATTCTTTCTTTCTTTTTTTAAGTGCTTAGTGGTGTGCCGTGGGATTTTTTACTTATTAAAACTGTGCCACGGCAGAAAAAAGTTGGAAAACACTGCTCTAGTGCAGCCCATGTGCGTCTGGCTTCACTGCCTGAGTGTTTGAAGAAAATTTCTTGGCTCATATGGGTACTCTCGAATAGTGTTGTTTCTAAGACTGCTCACATGAAAATGATTAGGAGCTGAAACACAGTGGTCACATTTTCACACATTAATGTGGCATTGTGAAGCGTGACTGAATCAAAATCTCCTGTTTTGGAAATGAGCTTTAGACAATGACGGACAAGTTGTAGAATTCAGGATTTCCATTTTAAAGTTCAGGGCTGGTTGTTTGGTGATGTGGAATGAGCATATTCATGTTGGCTTCATGTCTCAAAGAGTCTCAAAACAAACATCAGAACAAAGTAGTTTGAAATATGAAATCTAGTGCAGTAGGAAACATGGAGAAACAGCAGTAATAAATAAAGGAATGTAAAAGTAGACAGGTTTAATAAGGTGAATCTTGTGCCTTGGTTTCGGATATTTCACTTCCACCTACACTTGGTCATGACTTTTGCATTCTTCTCACAGCTCACTCCTACAGTGTTATATGGTCTCCTGTGCATCAGCAGAAAACCTCACAGACGTTTTGTGCTGCATTCCTAACAAAGAGGCAATGGGCTTTCTGTGTTAAATGTCATAGCTAACGTAAGCAGAATGATGAGAGCTGTATTAATTTTCATGGTATAACAATTTAACTTTGTGTTAAGAATTTGTAATGGGAGGATGTATAGTGCAGCTTTTGTGTCCAGCATTTTGCCAAATTCTTGACCTTTTGCTCAGTCCTGCATAGATAAACCAAATATTTTCTGTGACACAAGGTGCAGTTGATATGATCCTGTTCGTGATCTGTTTTGCCGATGTTAATGTTTTATAGCTGCCTGAGAAGGGGCTCTCTTGGGAATTCCTCTGATTTAATTTCATGTCTTTAGAAACACTTCAAAGTGCAGTGTTGATTGGATTATCTTTTTTCAAGGGTATATTCATGTAAATGTAATATAATACAAACAGCAAAGCAGGCTAACAGTACCCAAGGTCTAATGAAGGTCCTTCCAGGCGTTGGAGGGTAAGACCAGCATGGCAGACAGCTTGGGTCAAATGTCAGAGGTCACGCTGCTTTTGTGAATCGGTTGTCTGTTTAGGAATATGACCTTTACTTAATCTTTCTCGTCTTTTTCTTACACTTTACTCCCAGTTTCTTCTCAGTTTATTAAATCCATGTTACAAAATGACTTTATGAAATGATTAATGGTCAGACAGATTACCTAACAACCCAGACTGACAATTTCAGCCAAGACAACACAAATCCACAACCTCGTCCCAACTGACTCTCAGACAGGGAGGATAAATCCGTCACTGAGAGAGCCAATATGGCATGTCAGTCTATGTTTGCCATCTGTTTGCTTGACCTGGTGTAGTTTGCGATGATGGTAAAATGGTGTGAAGGCACATTTGATGCGTGCCTGTGTTTTGTGTTTTGCACATCTCTTCTTAGAAACTTATCCAGATTTTCCAGCTATATAGCATTCTCTTTTTGTGTTTCATTATATAAAAACATGACTCTATTCGGAATCTCACTGCTTGAAATTAGAATTTTCACATTTTTCGATTTTGATCTTTATATTACTTTAAATTCATGTTTAGTAGTGTTATAGCATTCATAGTCTGGCCTTTTCAGTTAAAGGTACATTCAGTAGTTTGGCGATAATTTAAAAGGTTTTACACATTGAAGTGGTCATGACATAGATATTTTTATTATTTTAATATGTTCCTTGAGGTTCACTTATATTGTTAATAAAGGCTTTTGCACCAACAAGTTTTTAAGGGGTGCTTTTTTAAGGCTTATTAGTCTAGCGTAGCCAGACCTTTAGACTGACGGCTGAAGGTCTGGAATCCATGGCAGCTTTCAGTGGCCAAGGCCCGCCCATAAGGCCGTTTGACCGACATGTCAAACAACCAATCACAGGTCGTTTCGTTCAGCGGCACGTTTCGGGGTGTGGAAATGTCACCACAATAACAGACTGGTGTGTAAAACCCTCAGACGTATTTTAAAGATTCTATGACACGAACTTTAAATATTTCACATACTTTTGAAAATCCAGTGCTTAGTTGATCCTGATAAGCGCTCATCATCACAGTTGTAAACACGATGGCTTTCTTCTTTCGTGAGGGGGTTTGGCGTCACGGCCTCTTTGTTTCCAGGTGGAACGTTAAAGAACACGACACACATGTCTCCCGGAAATCCTGTATAATCTAACCAATCCGATGACAACTTCGAAACTCCTGAAATGTTTCCACTTTTGTGTGCCATATGCATCAGACGTTTAGCCAATGTCCGTGGGCGTGACGTCTGAGGCTGAGACTAAAGGCTTATCAGTAAACGGCCATGGTCATGACTGGCTGATGTCATTGCATAGGAAATAGTATCAATGACCATTTGCTATGCACGTAAGTGTTTTGAAGACATTATCTATAGAACTGTCATTTACAGACAAAGCATTATGGAATTATTTGCTTATGCTTTGCGATACAGCTGTTGTCAGTTGGCTGCTTCATCTTTCAAGAAAAGTTTCTTTGCAAACTCTCCATTACACTGCCTCGCAAACTGCCAATGAGCAGGGCCTTTGGTGCGATGATGTGACGATGGCAGTCATATGCAAATGTCTTTGCCCATGTGATTTCACAAATCCCACAATATTCAAACAAGCTGTTTTTAAAGCTTAGTTAAATGATTTGTTTATATTGACGAGCATGTTTTAAGCTATGAGGCAAATTTGATTTCTCATGTCATGACCCCTTAAAGAAATATGTTTTAGACAGAGGAACACACTTACTATCATGCTTTACCAGTGGAGACAATGGGAGAATCTGTACCTGTTAGGGCCGAAGAAGCAGAAAAGGTCTGAGGCCAGATGACAGAAAGACTGACAAAAACAGAATGATTTGAAGTTTGAAAGATTTGAAAACATTCTGAGCAGTGATGCCAAACTTGCTTCTTTTTTGTTGGACTGGTAAAGCAATTAATTAATCTCAGTGTAATTTACATATAACACTCAGAGATGACCATGCTGGTCTTCGTTAAATTAGTGCAGCATCTAATTCTGGTATCGCTACTTAAAGTACACAAAGTACAGTAATGCTAAATGCGAGCTAATTAACTTCTGAATGCATATTTAAACAAATATAATTATGACAGTGAAAGCTATTGAATGCTCATTTTTGCTTATAAATACACTGTTTGCTCATTATCGTCATAGCTACAGCACCTTTTACTAAAGTGTATGACGCACACATCCTACACAAAGTCTCACACCCATAAGACTCACACCATCATATAGTACTTCCAGTCCATTAGTGCTCAAGCTTAACAATCAGATTAACTTTCTGGAACAAAAGTGTTTTGTGTTGCAGGAGGCTCGGAGTAGATCCTATGTCGTGATATATCAGAATTACAAAGACAGATGTTTCTGTCACCCTCTGTTTTCTGGCACACACACCCAGACAACTGTCCCCAGTAGAGGATGAATGGACAGTAATGCAGTGTCCTGACTCATCGGTATGTGTTCAGTGCTCACAGACTCCTTCAAGCTTACCAGGATTTCGCCAAGTAGGACATGGTACTGAATATAAGTCCTTGTTGGTCCTAGAACAACACTGCTATCAACCAATTAAAAGAGCATGTCCTGCTTGGCAAAATCACAGTTACCATCTTTTGAGGTCATTTGTCTGCTTTGTATTATGATGCGGCACAGGTGACATTATTGCTTAATTCTTTATAGCTTATATTAAAGTTGTTCAAACTGTTCCCGAGTAATAACTGATTTCAGCAGCCAAAGGCGATGCAATAATGCAGCTACTGGGTGTTTATAATAGCAGACCTTTGAGCTTCTGTGTGCCACACCTGGAGATGTAACGATCTGTTTCTGTGGTGGTGTGTGACATATACACACACTATGTGTGTGCTCCCTCTGAGGGAGGTGTTACCGTCCCTACTGTGGCAACCCTTGCTAGAAGAGCTGAGTAAAGACTGCTGCACCCTCAATAAAACTCACACTGCAGGGTGGTAGGAAACAGCTCTCTGTGTCTCATTAAATGTTTCATGTGCTTATTTTAATGAGTGTCTATCTGTTTTCCTCAGCCTGGATCTGTCTGGTACAAAAGTGTAGTACGTTTCTATGTGTGGCGGTATGGTGTTATAGACTTTGCAGATGATAACTAGCACTTAAAGCATGCCGTTCAAAACTTAGGGATCTGTATGTTTTTAAAAAAAAATTTAAAAAGACTTTTGTGCTCACCTAAGCTGAAAAATACTGCAAAAACAAAATATATAAAATATAGTGAAATTCTACAACTTAAAATAAGTTTTCTATTTTAATATGTTTTAAAATGTAATTTATTTGTGTGTGTGTGATTTTCAGCTGCTATTACTCCAGTGTTCAGTGTCATTTGGTCCTTCAGAAGTCATTCATATATGGTAATTCGGTGCTCAAGAACACTATCAATGTTGAAAACAGTTAGAAATCATTCTAAATGTCTATACTGACACTTTTAATCAATTTAATGCATCTTTGCTTGATTAAATAAATAAATAAAAACTCTTATTGACCCCTTACTGAACTTTTGAATAGTAGTGTATATCTCTCAAAGGAAACACATTTAAGTACCTGCTCTCATTGGCCAGTGACTGACTCAGCTCATGTATATGTGATAAGCCATCATGATTGATGGAGGTGCTGTGGGTCAGCGGCAGGGGACGGAGTCTAGAGCTGCTGAGCTTTGCGCTGATTGGAAAGTATTGATCTGAGAGAAAGATGGGACATCATGACACAGTTCAAGGAATATGTGTGCATTGATCTGTTCTTAGATATTATTGAGTAAGTTCTGAATGTCGACCGTTGCTTTTAGTTTGTTTGATGCACTCTCTGGCATACCATTACTTTTTTCCACCATTCTTTTTTTAGTCATGCACTCACTACTCGAAGGGAAAATGATTTTTCAAAACCAATTAGACTTTGCCGTCTTCGTTCCTCCCATTTCTGTGTTGGAGAGAAGTGTGCTATCACTAGGGCTAGGTAAAAATGCATATTATGCCAGTGCTTCCTGCACTGCTTTTTTTAGTGGTGCCGCATGCTGCTGCTGAATCTACATTCTTACTGCAATTAATATTTTACCCAGGTTTGCAGTCTGAATTGAATGTGGTGAGATAAAATTTTTGAAAAAACACTTTTTCTGTTTTAAGATGTAAGGCCTCGCAGACTGCATTCAATAAAATACAATGTGACGGATTCATGAAGAAATGATACATACATACATAATAGACAATTTATTTAATAAAACAGATAGATTTGGTCCTTGTTTATGATTGGCTGAGCCATGTTTGAAGCCGTTGTAAAATACTATGTACTTGTGACCTCATTACATTAGTGCTGATACATCAGAGTGGTGCAGGTATGACGTCAAAACCCGTAAGACTAATTCACCGCTGGTGAATTGAGATTTTCCTATGGGGTTTTATAATGGGTTTTTTAAATTTATGGGTAAACATAAATGAACAATACTTTGACGTTTTGTTCTACAAGGTAAATAACACATTCCTATATAGAAAACACAAATTTTGAAGCAAAAGTTGAAGTTTATTTCTGAAAACGTATGTTTATAAGTAACTAGAAAAGACAGTTTTGGGTGTGAGTGTGTACAGTTTATGTTGTAGAACAAAAAGTTTAAGGAAATATATATTGATAATCAGTCAGTCTGACTTTTTTGCCTGGTGGATATTAAAAATACCATAGTCATAAGGCCCGTTCACACCAAGAATGATAACTATAAAGATAACTATATTAGCGTCTACACCAGTATAATCTGCTTATTTATTCTAAGCGAACGCGCGTCTGCCGCTTTAAATTCTTGAGCTCGTTATAGCAGGATTGATTCTGATTGGTTGTGAATGTTTTTATCGTTCATCAGCTGGAAAAAATCGTTCTGAAAATGATTCCAGCGATATTGTTTCTCTGTGCATTTATCGTTATAGCTGCGGAGTGGACTCTGCTATTCTTTAATATTGAGAACAATTTTTAGAACTATATTGTTATTGTTTTTGGTGTGAACGGGCCTTTACACTGAGGGAGGGACATTTTATTTTGAAATTGTAAATTTCCAGGTAAATTTAATTTAACGTAATTTAATTTGTTTCAACTATCTCTCTCTCTTTCTCGCACTTGCTGTATCATTGGTTCTTTCTCTCATTCTGCTTGTCTGTGGTTGGTTGGCGGTGTTGTTTTCGGGGTCTGCTCCAAGCATGACTGTGCCAGCAAGGAAACCCATTCAAACCCTTAATGGCAGGATGCAGCCTTGAGAGAACAAAGGAAGACTGGAGTTCTCCCTACACGCATGCACACACACATACACACAAACACGACCCTCCCCATTTCAATCAGAAAAGGCCTGACTAATGGAAATCACTGATTGTTCTGTGGAGGTGAAGGTGGAGGATGTAAAACCCATGCCTTGTTAGGTCCCTTCTCGCTTTCATCCCTTTCTTTATTGCTGGCCTGTAATTGGCCACTGGAGGTGGTAATTAAAACAGGATGGCTTGTGAAATACTGAGGAAGGTTAAGTTGTCAAATGGAGGTTTTTCCTGACTGGTCTCATTGCAGGTTGCCTGTTTATGCTGATCTGGGATCAGCCCTTCCGACCCTGAGCCTGAGATCTGATCAGTGTGCAAAGAAAACCACTAAAGACTCCCTGTCATGGCCATATGGGGAGAAGTGGATGCTGGGTAGTCCAGACGCAGCCTGAGCTTCTGTGCGGTGGCTGTAATATAAAAGGGAAATGGGAAAAAGATGCAAAATGATTTTTTGCATATGTTTCGGATGGCTGTGCAACAGATGCCACCCCCTCCCCTCTCTCTTTCACTCTCTCATCAAACTAAAAGGTTGAAGTATCTCTTTCGAGCGAGCACAAATATACCTCAGACAAAGAAATGATTTTGATGCATGTCTCTCTGGAGAGATTCTTTAACAAATTGAAATGATTTGGAATGAAGCCAAGCGGGGCAAGGAAAGAGTGTTGCAGGAAGCTGAGTGTGTGTGTTTCCTGCTTTCTCTGTTTCTCTCTTCTGCCTCTGGTGCTTGTGCGGCTGCTCCTCTGGTTTTGGTAAAAGCAGCATGGTAGAAAATCATTATTGCCTTGTTCCATTATGGTAATTCAAGTGTTGTGTTTTTGCAATGTAAAAGGGTTTCTGAGTCAGCCACGATCGAGAGATGCATAGAAAGAGGATGAAACTCTAAAAGCACACACAGCCTTTGATCTCATACTTTGACTTTACTGAGGGAAAATATTAACCAGGCTCAAAAAGCTTTGTGATATGATGAGAGTGACTGGAGTTAAAGAACAGAGAGAGAAAGAACAGAATGGAGGGATAAGGCAGAAAAGTGTAACGGAGAGGAAAGAGAGTGTCACCAGATAAGGCTTTTACGGTGTGAGGTTCGGTTTTGTGTATTAGCCACTAATAGGATTGCATTAGAGAGGTCTGTCTCAGTGTGAAACACACAATCTTTGCCCAGAAAAATGATCAGTTCTTTCATGAGAATACCACAAAACCTGTCAAGAATACGTTTCACCCCAAATTCAAAATTTAGAATAAAAAATGATATTTTGCTGAAAGAAAAGTATGCCTATTTATATGATCATTACGTATTTCTGCATTGTGACAGTTTTTATGATAATGATATGATGATAATTCTCTTTACCGTAATCTGATTCTCATTAATGTGAATTACTGTAAATGTGAAAAATATTAAAATACAATATTTAAAGTTGGTAGTATTTTTACTGCATTTAATTTTATGAGAATTTGAAGAAAAATATTTATTTGTATATTTATTTTTCATCTACCTTAATGTATTTTAGTTTTACTGTTTTTACTTACTACTACAATACCATTCAAAAGTTTGGGGTCAGTAAAAATTTTTTAGCACTTTTATTTAGCAAATTGATCAAAAGTGACAGTTAATACTTTTACAAACTTTTGAAAGGTTGTGGGCGAGGGTAATTTTGATTTTAGTCACTCTATCAGTTTGAATGGGAGGGGAGAGGAAACGAATACACCACAAAAACAAACAAACAATGAAATCAGTTGGTTTGTGTGGGTATGCCCTCGATTCTGCATTAATGTGCACATGTCTATCAGTCAAATATTTTAGTCAACATGTAGGCCACTAAATAATGCATTGGTGTCCCGGCTTCAGTTTAATGCTCTTGCTGATTCGTTGGAACTTCAGCTTGTCTCTGTTATATTACTGAACCGTGAATGACTCTCCATAAACCACCTGTTACACATTTCCTCCAGCCTGTGTTTGTCTCATTGAGGTAAACTAACATGGCGTTTCACTGGTTCAGTTTTTGGTCAGACGCTCTGTGCTCACTGGTTAGTCATTGGGTGAACATTAAATTTGTGTAACAGAAGCTTTATAGTTTGTAAATCCAGTAAAATCATCACTAAAGATATTTAAATGCATCAAGCATTCGAAAGCATTTGTTCACAGGAGATAAGTTATATTCAACTCACTCTCTCTCTCACAGTCAGTCTCCTCCTGCCTTTTGATGACAGGAAATGCATTCAGCATGTTCTTTTACAACAGGAAGTTGCTTTAGATATCATTTTAGCCAAAAATTGCATACTGAATAGTTACTACATTTGAAGAGCATTTTGTGACTGTTAAACAAGTGTTAAATAAAGTATGAATGAATATAGTATGAATAGAATCAGGATGTACCATGTCAGCCATGCTGTCAACAAGATAGTAAAGTGTCATCAGCTTTTCATATAGTTTTATGAATACTGTGAATTGGGACATACAGCTATTTTCACATTGTTTTTCACCTATTATATAGTATCAGAGCAAACAAACAAATTTACTGTAGTCAGAATGTTGTCCTTTATCAATGCAGTACTTACTGTAAAATAGTTGAATATTTAGGAGTCTCTGAGTTGAATATTTGTGTAATATTAATAAAGTAAGTGACTCTCCTCAATGACCTCAGTACAATTCTAGGACATTAACTGACACAAAGTAACATTCGTTCAATAAACATTAAACCACATGCTAATGGAGTGTAACCAGAACACACCATATGCACACGAGACAGAGGTCGATCGCATCAATTTATAAATATATAGGAGATCAGCTTACAGATATATAGTGAGTGTCTAGAAGCATGTGTGGTTTAGACTCTGTAAAACTAAGTATTGCTGTATAAACAGTGAGTGATGATGTTAAGATGTACAGCAAGGAAAGTCTGAAATAAACCAGGTAAACTTTTGACTGTATCTTCTGTTATGACATTTAGTCAAATATTTTAAATAGGGTCGTTTTATTTTAGCCACTAAAGCATGTTTTTTCTATAGAGTTTTGACCATATATAGTGTTTGGGCTCGAGCTGCTCCAAATGACTGAATGCAGACAATTGTGTTTGTTTTACATGTACAGTTTCAAAGGCTGTGATAGTGGACACAGACGACTGTGTTTTACATCATTCTCTCTCTCTCTCATTAGTCTCGAGGGCTCTCAGTATAAGACGTAAGAACTCATGTCCAGAGGTACCAGGCAACCATGCCTGACGACAGTCAGCTGAGATTTGTTTCTGTGCTTGTTTGTTTGTGTGTTATAAATATAGCCTCTAAAATATGGCACAGCCTGTTTACTTGAAAAATTAATGTTTCGTTTGTTTACGTCTGACCCACATGTTTGAAAAGGAACAAATTAAGCAACAATTTGCATTAAAGTTTTAAAAGAATTGTTTCATTTGTAGAAGAACACAATGCCACGCAACTTTCAAATAGGGGAGGCTGTCGAATGAAACTGCTGCAATATATCTATATATTAGTAACTAGTAACATTTTGAGTCAAAAGTTTGCTTTTGGACACACATGTGCATTGAACAAAGGGGTGTGGCATTCCCTTTTACCAAAAATTTCAACACCCGTAATTTCACAACCAAACTTGATTTTGTTGCCACCCTTCTGTCAATCTGACTGGGGATACAAAATGAAAAAAAAAAAAAAAAAAAAAAACTCTTAACAAAATCCCCAAAAATGTCCAAAGTCATACCGGATGACACGAAATGATGCAGAATTTTTTTTTTTTTTTGGCAAATGAACAGAAATATCTGGGTGCAGGAAATACATATATACATTGTATACATTGTTCATTTTCATATACTACCAACATTGTAAAAATGCAAAGCTGGTTGAAAATCAGTGAATATATCCTTAACTGAAAGGAAATGTTTTCAGGAGAAGGGTATCAAATGCTTAAAAAAATTTAATATTATTTACAATATAATACTTATATAATATAATTTATAATTAGTGCTGTCAAACAATTAATTACGGTTAATCGTATCCAAAATAAAAGTTTTTGTTTACATAATATATGGATGTGTACTGTGTATATTTATTATGTATATATAAACACACACACATACAGTATATATTTTGAAAATATTTACGTATATACATTTATATATTTATATTCTTATTTATATTATATATAAATATATTTAATATATAAACAACATTTTTCTTAAATATATACATGCATGTGTTTGTATTCATATATACATAATAAATATACACAGTATACACACATATGTAAACAAAAACTTTGGTCACACTTTATATTAGGTGGCCTTAACTACTATGTACTTGCATCAAAAAATAAGTACAATGTATTTATTGTGGTCATATTATATTGCAAAACACTTTTTCTGCTATTGAGGTGGGATACGGGTAAGGTTAGGGACAGGTTTGGTAGTATGGGTAGGTTTAAGGGTGGGTTAAGGTGTAAGGGATGGGTCAACAGTGTAATTATAAATGTAATTACAGAAATTAATTACAGATGTACTTACATAAAGGTATTTTTAAAAATATAAGTACAATGTAAAAACATGTATGTACACATTAAGTGCACTGAATTATTAATTTAAATGTAAGTACACAGTAGTTAAGGCCACTTAATATAAAGTGGGACCAAAACTTTTATTTTGGATGCAATTAATCGCGATTAATCGTTTGACAGCACTGTTTATCATATATAAATAATTATATTATTTTAGTTGATAATATTTATGAATTATATAAAATTAATTCATAATGATGGTTTTATATTTTTGTATGTTACTTTTTAAAATTTCTTTTCATTGTGCTTCATAATTGTTTTACTAAACTTTTCATTGACAATAGGCAATAGGTCTTGTTGTGACAACTGATGTCATATAGAGTGAGAAAAAAGGTTGGCATGAAAGTGTTTTCTCTTTCAGTATTAATGTTGAAAGACCATATGAAAACCAGCTTTTTGATCATATGAAGCTGTCTACCTGTATGTGTGATGTGCTTAAATATTTCTTAGTGTTTAAAAGGTGTGTGTGCTATAGACAAAAATAATATAATAGCCCTGAAGAGTTTATTCATCACATCCTGCCTTTATGACACACACACACAAAGTACGGCAATGGCATTTGAAGGTGAAATTCAAGACGTACTGAGAGAGAATGAGGCCTGATAGAAGAAGAGAGAGAGAGACAGAAAAAGAGAGAGAGGTCAGATGTTGGTCCGTGGTTAATGCGTTTATCTCAACTATGTTTGTGCTGTCAGATGTGTGCTATTGTTTTGTCCAAGGACACTAACTGGGAAAGTCAATGCGCTGCTGATAAATGTATTCCCTGCTATTCTGCTGTTGAATGAGATGTGTGTGTGTGTGTGTGTGTGTGTGTGTGTGTGAGTGTGAGTGTGTGTGTGTGTGTTTGCTACACTGAAAGAGCATCTATTCATTCTCCACAGTGACAGTGAGACACACTGATGTGAAGTGATCTCCCCTCAAAGGGTCTTACAGAAAGAGAATAACAGCAAAAAGAAAGACATGCAGGAGGAAAGCAGGATCTAAACAGGATTGCAGACACTCCTTCATTTAGATAATCATTAATAATTAATGGATGAGGGAATGAACACACACTGCTTTTTCTAACCTTATAAGCAAATGTTTTTGAACAGGTCCTTTTAAATACGATTACTGCAGTATAACTGTAAGGGGGAAAAAAAGTACTTTCCTTGGATTAGAGTGTGTGATAGAGATTAATGCAACCTCCAAACAATGCCACATTGTACATAAACACACATATAAAGTAGAGGCTACATTACAGCATTTCTAGGTCACTCTGCAGTTTGCCCTTCATTCCTAAATGGGTCCATGTTTTTGGTGTGTTGAGTTGTATAGTCCTTGCAAAATAATTAATTTGGTTAAAGTGTTAAAGGGATAGCGAAAATGAAAATTCTGACTTAATTGACTCACCTTTATGAGATTCCAAACCCATAAGACTTTTGTTTATCATCAAATGAAGATATTTAATTAATGAATTAATGAATCTTTGGAGATTCTGTCCCTACGCGCAATCAAAACTTTGTTCAGTTCATAGATACATTGTAAAAGTAATCCATATGATTTGAGTGAAGAAACGTGATTGCTTTATATCAGTGATACTCAAATCTGGCTCACGAGATCCTGCAGAGTTTAGCTTCAACCCTGATCAAACTCACCTACCTGTGATTTTCTAATGATCCTGAAGACATTGATTAGCATGCTCAGGTGTGTTTGATTAGGGTTAGAGCTAAACTCTGCAGGAAAGTGGATCTCGCGAGCCAGATTTGAGTATCCCTGCTTTATATGATGACCAGATTTAATTTATGATTTTATTCACATATAAACAATGCTTGATGCCTGAGAAACAATGAGGTTTGTTTTTGTGCTTCAAGCATGTATGATTAAGCTTGAGTTTACCATATTTTTATGTGCTCTATGTACTGTATACATTGATCTGTGTTTATAAATGAGTTATAATGTACTTTATAATGCATTAAAAGTTTTGGTTGCATGGACTTTTAATGTATGGACAAAAAGGATGAAAAAAAGGATTAAAAATATCTTCATTTGTGTTTAGAAGATTAATGAAAGTCTTATGGGTTTGAAATGACTTGAGGTTAAGTAAATTATGACAGTAAATTAATTTTTTTTGGGTGATTTATTCCTTTGAGCTATGTATAAAATTGCATAATGAGTATGTTATGCATTTGATTTTGTAATATGTAGGCTAAAGTATTAAATTTTTCATCTCAACCGTCAATGATGTATGTTCTGTTAGTATGCATTTATGTATGAATACAATCCGTTGGAAGTAGGTTAGTTAGTTCCTCATATCAATTATAATGTCTGCTTAAGTTGAGTCTTGCCAGAGGATAATTCAGTAAGTTTTATAAAAATTGTGTTAGTTTGTTTTTCAGCTAACAAATACATGAAGTCATCAGCTTATGTTACACAAAAAGTGAAACTTAATAAATGAGAAACTATAAACTTGAATCATGCCACCCTTCTACAAACAAAATAGCGATGACCTCACTGTCATTAATCTTGTCATAAAGAGACTCTGGGTGTAAACTGGTCTGTACACACACACACACACACACACACACACATACACACACACACACACACACATTTACACACACAAACCATTTTTAAACCACAATGACTTTGCCACCTTCTATTTTTTATGCTTTTTTTATAGTTCTTTCCATTTTTCCATCACAATGAAACCCAGACTCTAATGTTTGTGGATTCTTTTATTACTGAAATTTATAAGAAAGTTCTGTGTAAATAAACATCCTTCGCTGGTAAAAGTATATCATCTTTGGCAAACAGATCTATTGTGCATTATAATCTGCTCATCCTTCATTGGTCCTGTCAGAATCCTGGTTCGTGTCAGGTTCTACAACACAAGTTTAATCCCTGTCTCACCAGTTCACGTGTTTTTTGTGTGTGTGTGTGTGTGTGTGTGTGTGCGTGTGTGTGTGTGAGTGAGTGAAGGGCAGATGGGCCGAGACCACCAACATCCCTCATCATGTAATTACAGTATAGGGGTCAGGTGATTAATGTCTGGGGCATCATGGTTTTGGAGGGTAAAGAAGATTAGCAACCAGACTGCAAGGATTACGATTCATCTTAAAGAGGGCAGGCCAAAAATGAGGGAGGGAAATCTAATATGTCCATAGATGGAGTAAACAGAAGAGGCTGATGAGAGAGATAGTTATTACTGTAAGTACACCAAAACTTATACAAATTGTTCAAAATAGTGTTGCAGTCAGTAATTGTTTCAAAAACAAGCTGTAAACATAAAGAAATCATGAATGTTTAAAATGATATGCACTACATTTCAAAGGTTTAGGGTCAGTAAGATTTTGTTTAGGAAAGAAATTAATATATTTATTCAGCAAGGATGCAAAAAAATTGATTAAATATGACAGTAGATTCTTTTGCATTGTTTCAAATAAATGCTGTTCTTTTGAAGTGTCACCATTTATTTAAGAAATCCTGACAAAAAGTATCACGATTTCAACAAAAATATTAAGTAGCGAAACTGTTTAAACACTGATAATATTTTTTTTTTTTTTTGGAGCCCCAATTCAGCATAGAAGGATTCCTGAAGGATCATGTGACTCTAAAGAGTGGAGTTAATGGCTGCTGCCAACACAGAAATACATTTCATTTAAATATACAGTACAGGTCAAAAGTTTGGAAACATTACTATTTGTAATGTTTTTGAAAGAAGTCTCTTCTGCTCATCAAGCCTGCATTTATTTGATCAAAAATACAGAAGAAAAACAGTAATCTTGCAAAATGTTATTACAATATAACATAATGGTTTCTGTTTTAATATACTTTAAAATATAATTTCCATTTCTGTGATTCAAAGCTGAATTTCCATCAGCCATTACTCCTTTCAAGTGTCACATGATCCTTCAGAAAATCATTCTAATATGCTGATTTATTATTAGAATTATCAATGTTGAAAAAACAGTTGTGCTGCTAATATTTTTTTTGAAAATCCATGATACTTTTTTCAGGATTCTTGATGAATAAAAAGTTAAAAAGAACAGCATTTATTCAAAATATAGATATTTTCTAACAATATAAATCTTTGCTATCACTTCTTATCAATTTAACACATCCTTGCTGAATAAAAGGTTTAATTTCTTTCAAAAAGGAAAGAATAAAAATTTACTGACCCCAAACTTTTGAACAGTAGTGTATATTGTTAGAAAAGATTTCTATTATAAATAAATGCTCTTCTTTTTTTAACTTTTTATTCATAAAAAGAATCCTGAAAAAAATATCACAGGTTCTAAAAAAATATTAAGCAGCTCAACAGTTTCCAGCACTGATAATAAATCAGCATATTAGAATGATTTCTGAAGGATCATGTGACACTTTAGACTGGAGTAATGGCTGATGGAAATTCAGCTTTGAATCACAGAAATAAATTATATTTTAAAGTATATTAAAACAGAAACCATTATGTTATATTGTAATAACATTTTGCAAGATTACTGTTTTTCTTCTGTATTTTTGATCAAATAAATGCAGGCTTGATGAGCAGAAGAGACTTCTTTCAAAAACATTACAAATAGTAATGTTTCCAAACTTTTGACCTGTACTGTATATATTAACATAGGAAACAGTTATTTTAAATTTTATTAATATTCCATATTACTGTTTTTTACTGTATCCTTGATCAAATACGGTAAATACATCTTTGGTGAGCATAACAGCCTTCTTTTAAAAATCTTATCAACCCCAAACTTTTGAGCCACAGTGTACATTGTAATAAAAAAATCATATCAATAATCTAGAAAAAGCAATTTGACTCTTCATACTAGCCAACATGCTGAAACTTTATCTCAGAAACCCCCATGTTATTGGAGACTTCTGCTGACAGAATAAATTAACCATGGGTGACATACATCTGCAAATAGGGTATTTCTACAGAAAACATTTTCTTTTGATGTAGCATCTGTGCTGATAGGCTTCATACAGCATATATAGTATATATAGTGTATAGCAACCTATATATAGTTATACAGTAGATGAATGTCCAAGATGATATTCATAACAGCCAGTGAACCAAAACAAAAAAATACCTTAAGGTGCAACATAGTTCCATTTAGGAAAAATTACTGTCTGAAAACTGCTGAAGACTATGTCTTTGTGAGCTTAGCAGGTGCTCTGATCCGGAATTTCTAAGCTTTTAATAGAAGAAAAAGACGAAGTGAAATGCTGAGAGAAAGCGTCTGGATGTGAATGATTATACTTTCCATTGGAACACAAAAGCATAGGGACATTAGCAGTGGGCTGGCAGTAATTCTGGCTGCCCTTGGGTGCTAAGACCAGCCCAGTATGACTACAGAAAAAGGGTGAATTCAGTCTCCGCCTGGCCTTCATGACTGAACAATATTAGGCATAAAAACCTGCGGACCCCTCGGTATTCAGTAGATGGACTGATCCGATCAGGCAGTGCTGTGGCCAAAGGAAAAGTCATTGTGAGGGGGGAGGAGGGGGTTTCTGTCATGCTTTTCCGTCACTGTGCTGTTAAAGCACACATGACTCTACAGGTGTGTCTTGTCATGTAATCTGTCTTCTGATTGGCTCGTATTAGCTGGGTGTGTTGGCAAAACATTGTTTATCTTAATCAGCAGGTGCCACAAAATTGCGTTTGGCTCAGATAAATATCATAGGATTACTGATCACTGACCCTGAATATACCCTTTATTCGCAACATTTGTAGTGTCTCTGTCTTGTGTCCTTTTTCATTCTCAGCGCTCTTTAAACTTCTTGTTTTCATCTTTTGTCCACATGGAAGGATGCTTATTCATGGTCCACCTGAAATGTTTTGTTATATAACACACACACACACACACACACACACACATAGGCAGATGGTTTTATTTCTGTGTCTGCCTTTAGCACACAATGTCATCATCATCATCCTAGCACAAAATGCAGGGACAGTATAGAATTGATATTCTTGCTGTATTCATCCACCCACTAAAACGTGTGTGTAGTTGAATATTTAAAGAAAACAGGTCTGTCAGCTCTGATGTGTAAGACTTAGGGAATGAAAGTCACCTGCTGCTTGTTTTCATAATAAAGCATGAAAAGCTTGCAGATGAGTAACTGAACCTGTTTGACTAGTTTTACTGTAAACATGACACCAGGAAAACAAGATCAGATGTATGTGCAAATGTGTTTGTGCATTTGTGTTTGCTGGGCTAGTGCACCTGAGGCCATATTCACAAAACATCTTAAGGCTAAAAGTAGCTTATAACACACCGATTTAGGAGAAAAGCTTAAAATTAATGGTCATGTCAGTCCTAAATTTAGGACTTCAAATTTTTTGCTCTAAAAGTATTTCACAAAGCATTCTAGCACTAAAACTAGCACCTAAATCTGAGAAACGTTAGGAGTAGTGAAGAGGACACGTAAGTCACAAGACCAAGCCACAGCTATCCTAAAATGGCTGTTGCTGGCAATCTGCCTCGGAACATACCATTTTAGAAATATTTGACAATAATGAGCTTTTAAAAAGGTATCGCCTTTGGTTTTGGAGGTTACCCCAACTCCAGATTTTCCTTTGATTATAATATCATTGTTTTCATTAACCAGTTGGGCAAGAAGTAACAGCTTTTTTATGTTTGCATGTATTACTATCAGCCATGATTATTCTACTCTGTTAATTAAAAGGCTGTTTATATGCATGTTCACTAATTATGAGAAGCATACATGTAAGAGGCTGACAATTAGCTGAACATATACTTGTTTAATTAGTGACTCTTATCCTGCATTTTAAAATCTTTCTTTGAATATTTCCATGAATATATCTCTGACGGAGACTAGTTAGTAAGCATGCTGACATCATCCATAGCAACAAGGTCAACCCAGCTCTTACTATTAGCTTAAGACTTCTCACTGTTCCTTAGTAAAAGTTTGTCTCATCAACTTTGTGAATAGGTTTTAAGAGAAAACTCTTAGTTAAATTTTTTTTCTGCTATTTAGGAGAATAATTAGTGGTAAGATTATATGTTTTGTGAATACGGGCCCTGTGCATATACAAATGTTTGATATATCAATTAAAACATGTCAAAAGTTATTTCTTCATGACATGAAATCTATTAGTGACCCATAGTTAAAAGTGACGCAGATCGCAGTAATTCATATGAATCAAATGGTTTAATCCAAATCTTTTTAAAGGACAGCCACTTCATATGATGAAAAGAATAATTTAGGCCTTTATTTACATATAAACATTGATCAACGCACATACAGAGCACATTGAATATGGTAAACATATTTTCTTGTGTTTTCTTGATGAACCAATGGGTTTTTTTCTCATATGACACACAAGCACGTTTGAGTTTCCACAAGAACCAATAAGATTAGTTCTCGTGTGGCCTGAGGTTAAGTAACTGATGACAGAATTTTTATTATTTTGGTGAACTAACCCTTTACTAACCCTAAAAATCCATGAATTTCTTTACATTACATAAAATTTTAAGGAAAAACAAAGAAAAGTATTTTTTAAAGAAAAATATTACAAGCACACTATTAAAAAAGACATTTCACAAAAATAACTGCATTAAGTTTTCAAGTATAAAACTATAATATTGATATATTCTTCAAAATTAAAGGGATAGTTCACCCAAAAATGAAAATTCTGTCATTAATTACTCACCCTCATGTCATTCCAACCTTAAGACCTTCGATCAGCTTCATCAAAAATATCTTAATTTGTGTTCTGAAGATGAACAAAGGTCTTATGGTTTTAAAATGACATGAGGGTGAGTAATTAATGACAGAATTTTCATTTTTGGGTGAACTATCCCTTTACGATAAGAAGTATTTGGATGGTCGCTGTGATTTTGCCAAGTAAGACATGTTCCTGGATCAGCATTACTGTCTAAAAATTAGAGGTCTGCACGGGCTTTAAACTGAAGCCCGAACCCGGCCCATACCCGAGATCGTCTGACCCGACCCGAGCGGCACAGTTAAATTTAGAGCCCGAACCCGACCCGAACCCGAAGTCCTTTTTTTCCCCCCACAACGAATAGCCAGTTAAAAAAAAACAACAAAAAAAGATATCTCACGATTGCATATGCAACGGTCAGTAAACAAATAGCCTACATGTAAAGAAACAGATTCATCGAGGCTCGGCCAGTTCACAAGGCAAAATAAAAAACACTTACCAGTTATGAAAGTTTATGAACATCAGGTGCAGCGGTCACATAAATTCTGCCGAATTTTTGAATGGTTGTATATATGACAAGATGATATTCTTCCACTGAGCAAATTATGGTCATTTTCGTCAGTTAAGGCTCGTTGGCATTCGGCCTGCTTTAAATCAGTCACAGAGATGATCGCATTTGAATGAATTAATTCTATAATTTATTTGAATTAGCGAGGGGGGGGGGTGGATGAAAGTTGCGTGTGAACCTGCGTCTGCGCGTCTCTCTCTACAAGCAATGAGGCTTAGTTACTTCAAAAACAGCGATTTTACCCCCTCATTGCAGAGAAATATAACGTTGCAAGACAGTAGCCTATCGAAGCTATTTTACTAATAAAAGTTTCCGTGCTGTGTGTTCGCTGCGCGATCTCTCTGATATTTGTGTGCAATAACGTGTGTTCTTGCGTCTATGAAAGCAGCGAAGCCTGCATATAGTTTTAGTTTAGCTACAAACCCGAGCCCGACCCGAGCCCGAAGCTATTCATTAAACATTAACCCGAACCCAACCCGAAAGTATTTCGGGACCCGTCGGGCTCGGGTCGGGTAACAGACCTCTACTAAAAATATAGACTTAACACTAATCAATCACACCTGATCCAGCTAATCAAGCTCTTCAGGATCACTAGAAACTACCAAGCAGGTGTGATTTGGAGCTGGTTGGAGCTAAACTGTGCAGAGCTGTGGCCCTCCAGGAATTGAGTTTGAGACCAGTGGTGTAGAAGCACCTAACCCTGATCATAAGCCTAAAACAGACATTTCCTGAAAAATTATCTCTCAGTTCTGATTGGTTGATTGGAATGTTGTTCCAGGATCAACAAGGATGTTGATCCAGGAACATGTTGTACTTGGTGAAATCACACTTACCGTATTGGGATATAGATAACAGTGGCCTAGTCGATCAGTAATTTAAAACAAATACAGGAAAAATTACAGAAGTGACATTACTACTTGAATCAACATTTTGTGTCTAATACAATAACATTCTTGATATTTTAAGTGTGTCCAAATCCGTTCTGGGGCCACTGTCTTATTCAAAGGTAGTTTGATATAAAATATCTAAGCTACATATATTTCTACTAAAAATGTGATTCACCTACACTGAATGGGTAGTATTTGTTTCTGAAAGTGTTTCTGCATTTTTCTGCAGATGTAGTGTTGCTTATAGTCACACAGTCACACACACAGACCACAGGTCACTCCACATCTCACCCAAACCTTCCTGTTAGTCCTCAGTTCTCATTTGTGTGCGGCAGTTTCCCAGCAGTGCTCCAGCAGTGTTGTTGTATTTGGGAAACCCTGTTATTGTGCTGACAGCATGGAAGGAAGAAGCCCCGCCCCCTGGCTTCCTAACCACCACCTATAGTATGCTGATGCCATTGAGGGAAATGCCTTCTAACCTTTTGCTCTGGTTTGCCACTGCACACTAGAACACAAGGACGAGAGAGAGGTTTTACATTTAGCCAAAGCCATTGATGCTATGGAGATATGTTGTAGAGAAGATCTTAAAGGATTGTCACTATAGTGTCACCAAGTGAAATGGAAAAGTAATTTAGTTTAGTAATTTATCTTCCACCGGTCGACCAAACTTCCCAAACTCACGCTATTGATGAGCCAATGTAACTATGTCAGGCTTGGTGGTTAAACAAATAGAGCATTTTTTTGGCAATTTTTGATTGCCACTGGGTCACGGTGTTTGCGCTTTTCATGGAAGTTAACCTACGGATGGCTTGCTAATATTACATACTGTATTAATATACAATATTAAGTCTGGATAGAACAAAAAAGGATGTTTTCACTTTAAGAAAAGTATTATTTCACAATTGCTGCAAAGCTGTTTGGCAAATTGTAATAATTTCAAAAGAAATCTGCACAATTTGGAGTTTTGTGTGAGGGCGAAAGTGGTTCCCTCACAGATTTTGCGACAGGTTCAAGTTGGTCACTTTACTGCGTTGACCAACAGAAAGCTGCCTGACTTCTCTGTGAGCCGTGCTACAAACTGATATTCTGTAGCTCATATGGGGATTGGGGATTGTTGTGTGTTTAAAGCTTTTAGCTGATGGAATATGAAGTGCTTTCACTGGCAAGCGTGGTTTACAGACAGGAAGCACTTTTTTTTGTTTTTGCATTTTGCTCTGAGCAAATGGAAGGTGTAATGACCAGACAAACATAGAAGCAGGGATGTAGCCGAACTAGCCGGACATAGGGTGTGTGTGTGTGTGCTCTGTCAGTGCCACACATCTGCTGAGAGTGGTTTGTGTTGAGCCTCGTCAGCATTTCTTGCTATATGTGTATCTCTATGAATTTAAGTGTGTGGTTAGATAATGGCTTATGCCACATATGATTGATAACAGGATGGGCTGAAAAAACATCACTGCATGCATGTATGTACGTGTGTTGGCTGTGTGTATTGTAATGGATTGTGAGAGAAATGTCTTGTATTTGTGGGGGAGGGTGAGGGCCATTGAAGTCCATGCAGTCGTGTCATCGCCCGCAGGCCAGCTCACATCTCCTACTCTGTAAGTTTAGACCTACTGGCTTTATTGGCTTTTTGCCCATTGAGAATATCATAATGTGCACTGTTGGTTATGGCTACTGTAATTATATATCTCAAAAATATATATATCCACTCTGCACTGCTGAGGAGCTCTGCAAAAAGAATGACAAACACAAACTGTATGTACTGTACATGACCTTACAGATTTCTGGAATCATTGCATTTGCTAAATATTGGAGATCATATTTGACCATGTTTACATACAGTTTCAGATTCAGGTCTATATTCTGGTTAAGCCTTTTTTGTGAAAATGTGCTTACATGCTGTTGGAAAATTTGCATTCATTACTGGAGCTGCTCACTTTTGCCATTTAATTTAATTCATTTTAGTAATTCTGCTCAATTATTTAGAAATCTCATTGATTCTCATGCATGTCCTTGACATCAGTTGTTAAATGCAAAGTGTAGGTTTAATGATATGTTCACTGTATTTAAATGTGTGTAAAAAAAAATAAATCATTCTCTTTCTCAACCCCTCCTTCATTGCCTCCACCCCCCTCAAACAGAATTACTTTTGATTAGAAATGCAAATATTTAATACATCAATATTCTGAATATGCTCTCTACACAGAATTCACAGAATTCAGATTAACACAGGAAAATGCTAGCTGTCTTATTCAAATTTTAAGAATCTAGCCATACATGTCTGTTTAGGCAATGGCAGTGGGGATCTTGTGTTTACATTACATAACCAGAATATGATAGTATTCTGATATTAACTTGAATTTATTTATATAAACATGATTAATGTTTATTGTCTCTTATTCATTCTCTCATGCTTGCTTTCTCTCTCACTTTGTCTATTTCTTCTGCAATTCCCTTGTCCTTTTAGATGGATGCTCTACAATAGTGAGTCATGTGAGCAAGGGTCTTAAGTGGAAGGAAAGCTTTATTGATCGGTAGGAAGGATTCCAGAAACACACACAGCTGTAAAGCCTCTAAAGTTTCTCTGTTTACAATGCATGTTTGAGTGAGACAAATTTAGGCTTGGTTCATCTCTCTATCTCTCATTGTTTAAGCCATCCATAAGATCTGACAAGCAAAAAAAAAAATCTAAAAATCTCATAATGATAAAAAATGTGCACATGCCATAATACAGATGAATTTCCAGTACAAACTCCAGTGTACATATTGAGTTTTTCCATTGCTGCTGTAATGTGGTTAATATATTTTATTATTATTTACTAAATGTATTTTACGGTCTTGTTTGCTATCTCCAGCTTTGATGTTTTGGTCTGTGTCACCATGGCTGCAGGCCAGGATGTTTTTTAAGCACTGCTCTTGTTCAAGTAGAGCATGATAAATTCACTAGCTGATAAAGTATCTGCTTAGGCAGTGTGATAAAGTTAAGCCTTTCCACTGGCCTGAAGTTCATGCCTAAAAACTCTTTGGCTGGATCTGTTTGTTTCCACAAGAAAAGACTTTTTAAATCTGCTCCTCTTAACATTCACTGTGCCTTCATCTCTCATATGAGGGACATTATGTTAAATTTTTAAGTGTTCCCCACGTCCTCTCTGATCTCAGAATAACTCAAAAGCTCAGTCTGAATCATGAAGAGATTCATCTGTCCTTTTCATTTAAACCATCATCATCACCTACATCCTCGGCCTCCTGTGAACCTGAGAGTTCATCCATTTAGAAATAAACCATCTCTCTTTTTCAATTATTTATCTTTTCCTCTCTTCTACACTCTCTTCCCACAGCCTTTAAAAAGTGTAGAAATTTCTCAATGCATAATTGCTGTAGCTTTGTGCTGGGGCTTTCTAGCTTTTATTATTTTATTTTAATGTTATTTTAATGTTAAATAGTCAGTAGTGATTGCAGACTGCAGATAATTAAAATATATTGTGTAAAAAAAAAAAATCAATTTAAAAGTGAATTTAGGTATTACAACATTATAATGTATAGTACAGTATGAAAAAATGCGATGTTTTCTAAAGAAAACTTTTAACAGTGTTATTAAATTATTAGTGTTTTTAAAGGCATAGTTCCCCCAAAAATGAAAATTCTCTTAGGTTTACTTCCCCTCGTGTCACTCCAAACCTATATGACTTTATTTTGTCTGTGAAACAAAAAAAAAAGTATAAAAATATTTTGAGGCATGTTGGTAACCAAACAGTTTTTGAACTGTTCCTCTGAAATTTAGCTTTAAATCAGCATCAGACGACAGCAAAGGTAACCTAAATGTAAAAATATGCGAAAGGACCAGTGACAATTAAGTTTTATTCTATGCTAAATTACAAACTATAGCTGATATAACAAATCTCTCATTTATTGTGATTTCCAGCACCTCCTCAGCAAACACATAAACTCTGTGCAGCTTCTGATACATTGTAAAATATCTGTTTCTCGCCTTCAAAGTTATTTTATGTAGTTCTTTTATCCCAAATTGTGAATTAGTCCATAAAAACTGGCATTAAAGACAGAAAACACTATAATCCCCTTCATCAAGTTTCCCCTTCATTTTAGAAATTGAACATGCACTCTCGTCTAGTCAGACTCTATAAAAACTGTGTTCTCTGTTGTTTTGACCAATGAAAGGCAAATGAATTAGAATCAAAGCAGCTCTTATTTCATTACGGCCATGCAGTAAAATCATCTTATAACGGCTCTGCGTATTAAAGGCCATTAACAAGACGTGCAGAGTCTATTTATGCTGAATTACCCATTTCAAGAGCCTCATCAAAGGCTGGGATTAATGCTATTTTGAGCCTGAGCTGAATATTGTTTTTGAAGACTTTTAATAACAAGCTCTCGCCATCTCTTTCTCTTTAATAAGCATCTTTTCAATAGCCAATTCTTCTCTTCTCTTCTCTTCTCTTCTCTTCTCTTCTCTTCTCTTCTCTTCTCTTCTCTTCTCTTCTCTTCTCTTGAGGTCTGTAGGTGTGTAAGGCTCTTTGAACTGTGACAGCGGTACCTTCAGTCAAATCTCTCTCTCATCTGGGGTAGGGGGCGGTGCGTGACAGGGCAGGTTTGCCCTAGCACACAGCCCACGGCCCTAGATTTTCCCTCCCACAGCACGGCCTTAGATGCCTGCTGCTCTGAAGAACCAGATCTGACACATACGTTTCGTGCTTGTGAATGTGTTGATGAGAACAGAGGGAATGAATGAGCGGGACGGTTTGAAAGAGAAGAGCGAATGGCCTTTGAGTGTTTTTAATGAGTGTACTCTCAGACTAAACCCACAAGCTTTCACAGGTAAATCCTGTGAAAAAGTGTAATTAGCATGCATTTTGTTAGTGTGTGTATGAGTTGTCAGTGCATGAGGTCTGGTATGTGTAAAGGTGAGAGGTAATCCACACAATAACAGGAAGGAGAAAAGTTTCCTAGCTAACAGGCCTATGAGAAATGTATGTTTAGACACACAGTTCAGTGCTGACACGTTTACCTTTGCGCTTCTCTCTACAAACCTCTTCATCTAATAATACCTGACAAACACGAAAGAATGACAAAGAATGTACCACAAAGCATTCACACACACATTCACATATATAAAGAGTCCGCCCTTTCTCAGAACTGTGAAGAACTCGTCAAGTCCTGGAAATGTTTATGACTTCTTCGTTTTAAAATCCTCTATTATAGTTTCTCTTTCTGTCTTTCATTTGCATGAATTAGTCATTGTAAATGGAATTTTGCATATGGATTTTCATGTGTGTGTGTGTGTGTGTGTGTGTGTGCAAGGAGGAGTTTTTTTTAGCCAGTGTGTGTGTGTGTTTGTTTTTGTGTATGTGATGTGGTACTGCTAGATCTAATAAGCATATGTCAGTTTGACCATCCTCTTGTTTAAATATGGGTCAAACGTCTAGGGAAAGTTTGTTCTCCTGGAGTTTAATTGTAATACAGTAACAATAATTAGGTCTATAAGGCAAACATCAATAGTGCTTTTTTTCATAGAGTTATAAAGTTTCAGCATGTAATTAATCTGGCACCATTTGCTTCCACAAATCATGTTACACTACACTCTGTGATAGAGTGTATGTTCAAATGGAACAACATTTTCGTTAAGGTATGCAAAAGTGGGACACACCTTTCATTTTGGGCTAACAAAAAAGAAGTATACTTCCCTTGTCCATGTGACGTAATTTTCATCATTAGCACATTCTGCTAATGTCCATGCATACTGTCCATGTGCAGCTCGTTTTTAACGTTTGCTCAAAGCATCCATCCGAACTCTCTATTAATGTAGTGTACTTTAAATGGCTTGCAAGCTCAGTTATGCACCAGACAGCGTGTAACGTGGAAAATATATATCTCTTTATCCAAAAAGTATATCTAGGCTTAGAAATGCATAGCGACAACATGGAAATCACTCACACGTTTTACATTATCACTAGAAAATGTAACCAAACTGATCCAACTTTTTTCTTTGCAGAAACTTTGGCTACGTTTGGGTTCAGATGCTTTAAAAATAATAAATAGGTTCAGTTACTGGATTTTCTGCATGGGTAAACACAAATGGAAATTTGCAGTGCCAAAGATCAGGAAGTTGAAATAGGCATGGCTGTGATAAATGGTTGCAGTGTAAGAGAACTGCTGGGCAGGAATGCACTTGAGCCTGTGTTATACTTTGAAGGATTAGAAGGCCCTGTCACCGTAAAGATACCATTTCACACATTTTAACCGAGAGAATTAATCTGTTCGGAAAAACTGAGATGCGTCAGCTCTAGCCTATTTGACTGTTTTGAGGGAAGTTTTGTTAAATCTCAATTTCACCCACTCTCTTACCCTCCCCAACTGTGACCATTATCTTCCCTGCTCTAAATCTCTTTGATGAGACCGGAGAAGCAGGAATTATTCATTGAAGATGCTTTTATGACATGTAGGCGTCTGACATATTCACAGCCTCAAAGTCTATGACTGAGTGTAATGGGCAGGACACCATGAAAGAGGGTTTTGTTGACTGTCAATGAACATATCCAGGAGCTATTGATCTAAGAAGACAAACATGAATGTTGTGTGCTGCCTTTCAATGTTGGAGCATGCATTACTTGCACTGCAAATGTATTTGAATAATTAACCTGCAAAGGTTAGGTGCATTTATGTGTGTTCTTAGCTTGGTCGATTTTGTAAGGAAAGTGTTGTAATCTTAAATTATCTGATTCATGACCATGTAACTCTTGTGCTCTAGCTCTGTTCTAAAACATACTGTGATGTATATTTAGACGACATTTTAAGGCATGGGCTACTAGTCATGCTTCTGACCCAAAAGTGGCCTCTTTTGGTAAATAACGGTTTAAGGTACTCCATTTTAGACTAAACTTAAGGCTGTATACTTTGTGGAGACTGAAATCCCAAAATGCACTGTGACAATATTTATTATAATTATATTTCATTCAGTGCTGAAACTTATAAATAAAAACAGACAACTTCATTCAATAATTGAATGCTCTTTGTTTTTTATGACTATTATAGTATTGCGTTGTTAGCTTATCAATATAACTATTTGTTTGACGTGTCAGAAACAGGCTTCCTATTAAGACAGATTCCATCATGATTAGGATGTTGCCTTAGAAGGAAACTATGTAGGCAGCAGACATCAAGATAGCTCATGTGGTTTTCAAATAAGACTTCTGTGTGTCATTATACAGTATTCAGGAAATATGCACTGTGCTAATATGCACTGTTCCAAAACGTTTGACATAAACATCTGCTTTTAACAAGTAAGGACACTGAGTAATAAGACTTAAGGCCAGTATCTGATGACAAGGTTGATCTTATGTCCGTGACGCTATGGTTTGTGTGCTCAGCACCTGTGTTCCCTCAAACAAAGACTTTTGTGTTTTAACCTCCTGGGGGAAAAAAACAGCCCCTGATATTTAACATCATATGATATGAATCTTTCTTTTCATGAAGCGGCTTATAAACAACTCATGATGAACACTGAGCATCAGCTGATAAAACTAATGAAGGCTTCAAACAGTTCATAGTTTAGAGGCAAAGTGACAGTGTTACTGTCTAAATAGCTTCTAGATGGAATAGTTCACCCTTTCTGTGATTATTTACTTACCCTCATGCTGTTCCAAACCTGTATGCTATTTTCTCCATGGAACAAAGGAATGGAGAAATTTTACTCTTTTCTATGTAACACTAGAAAAGCCATTTTACCACTCTTTTTTGAGTTTATGAGTTTACAGTGACTTCAACTGTCAAGCTCCAACTGGACAAAAATGTATATTAAGTGTGTATTAACTGTATAAAAGAAAAAATGTATTCCAGGAACTCTGTTCTATCCATCAGTTGCTGATTTGGTGGAAGCAGATCTGAATATGAGCTTGGAGTCAATAGTAAGACAGTGGTGGTTTAAATGTTTGGAGAAGTCAAATTATAATGTTTAAAAAACAATCAAGAATGTGCATTTAGAAATGCTGACTTCAACAGATGACTGGAAAGAAAGATTTTCATTAAATAACAGCTTATATTTTGGTCTATTCTTTACACAAAGCTACTAGAAACACAAGTTGCAAGTCATTTGAACCACTTTTTTGCATATTTTTGTCCTGTTTGCTGAAGGATGTGACTGTAAGTGAAGGGTTTTCTTTCTCTTTCAGGTAGCTGTTCTACAGCATCTTATCATGAGCTTTTGTGTTTTGACTCTTTTTCTGTATGTTGATGAGTGCATGAGAAAATCAGAGTCTCTATCTCAGTGTTTTTCTGTCTCAGGGTGATTTCTCCTTTCCACCACCTCTCATCTTTCTTTTTTTATTTTATTTTTTCAGTTCTTCTAATTTCTATTTCTGTTTCTACAGACTTTGACTAAAATCCTGCTTTCAGTATTGTTCACAATGTAAAAACTATTATTCTACCTAGAATGTTATTCTACCCCTTCCAAGCTGTTGCAAATCATTTTGTCCTGCTGTAGATTTTTAATAAATACTGTATTTACTGAAATTTAATGTAAACTTTTCAGCCTGATATTGCAATATAAGCTGCTTTTACTGTCACCTATGTCTCTCATACACGTTAACGCTACTACTCTACGCTAAATCATGAGTGGCAATAGCACGGAAGGATTAGTGTTCCACGTTTGACTGTCAGCAGTCGCTATGTGCTCTGTGAAAAACTTTCATTTGTATTTTAGTTGTAATTTTATTGACATTCTCTCTCACTGTGACCCAGGTCATGTTTTCAGTCTCTTGTCGAACGGAATCTGCTCAACCGGAAAAAAGCTTGTTCTACACCTGCAGATGGCTTATTTGCATTTCATCATAAACCGTCTCATGCTGCGTTAAAGAATGACTCTCCATTGCATTCATTTTTTTCCATGATCATTTTCATTTGTTTATTTAGTTTGTCCCTCTGTAGGAACTGCTCCATCAGTAGTGATATGCAAAATATTGTCTGCTTTTTACTGAAAGCAGCCAATAAATAATATAGATAAATGGACTATTTCTGAGAACAGAGATAAAATACTTTTGTGTTTATGTTGCTTCTTCAAAATCTCCTTTTAAGGTCAAAAGCAGTTAGTCTAGCAGTAACTTTATTCAAAGAGGTAAAAAAAAAAATAAAACCTTTGGGGATTTTAACATCCTCTGTGCTGGTGATTATTCAGAAACGAAATCTAAAGCTAACGAATGATGATATGCATGTCAGGTCTTTTTCAGCTTATGATTTGTACTGGCAATAGAAAGTGAAGTTTGTAAAAACCTCACTGAAGAGAACTATTAACACACACACACACACACACACACATTTGCACAGCTATCTATGTGGGGACTTGCCATAGACTTTTAGTGTTTTTTATACTGACCTATTTTCTATCAGTTAAACCTAAACTTTTTGCATGTTTACATTTTCAAATAAACATCTTTTAGTATTTTTAATATTTTCTCTCTTGTGTGGAAAACAGTGTCAAAAATAACAGGTTTTACTATCCTTGTGTGGACATTTGGTTCCCACAGTGGATGATAAAACTGTATACACACACACTCTCACACACACACACGTACACAGTTTCCATAAAAATATCAGCTGTTTTCATCATAACAACGTCATAACGAGAAATTCTTAAATTTCTTAAATGCACCAAAGCAGCATTGTGAAATGATTCTTAGAGGATAATTTGCTTTAAATACTTAAATATGCATAGGGGACATAGTTAGATACCTTAAATGGACACATTTGTTGAATACATTTGTTGTTTGTGTGTCCGTTACAGTGTTTTTTTTTATCAAATAATTGCAGCCTTGGTGAGCCTTGGTGAAAAAAAAAAAAACTTATCTCAAACTTTTAAAAGATAGTGTATACATTTAAAAACAACTAGTTCACATTGACTTCCAGAAGTCTAGGGGTCACAGTCTGATTGGAGCTTGTGATTTTCACAAGTGCGGTCCAATTTTGTGTGCAGTATCCATCAAATGGTCAGTGAGCGGACTGTAGGCAGTTTGTGGACATATCTGATGCTGAGACTAACTAATAATCGCTATTTTTCCCAGTTCAGTTTTTTTTCTTCTAAAAGTCACTAGTTCCAGCTCGCTCCATTTCTCATCTACACTTGACTTCTCTCCACCAAGCTGTTCTCCTGCAGTACTGGCTTGATTTCGACCTCCTGTGGAGCTAGAAGACAAAAGTTTTTTCCTCACAGTTTTTCCTCTGCATTTTGTTTGCAGCCCATAGCAAAGTCCTGCACAGCTTCACTAATGTCCCTGAGCTTTTTGTGTCCGAGTGTGAAACTCTAATGAGGGACAGGGATGAGATTCCCAGGAGAGGCTTCCCGCTGGCATGGGACAGGACAGGGATAATAGAGCCAGTCAGATTTGTGTGAACCCAGATGAGGGAGACGTGGCAGAAAAAGGGAATGAGGAGGTCAGGGGAAGCCAATGGACAAAAAGGACAGAATATATGAGGTTGTGCATTAGAACAAGAGAAGAAAATAGGTGATAGTCAAATAGTAAGCAGACCAGACACACGGAATGCTCACAAAAAAAGTCAAAAAGGAACAGAAGAAGAAACACGAGAAGTGAACATTTAAATTTAGAGGTGAAAAGTGAACACAGCAGTTTAGTTCCTTATTCTGTGTTTAGTAATCTAAAAGGGGAGGTCTAATGCTATTTCATGCATTCTGACTTATTTACACTGTTAAAGAGTCGGATTCTCATGCTAAACATGGCCAGAGTTTCAAAACATGAGGTGGACATATGATGGAGTATTTCTGTGCCAAATACACTCCTTCAGGGTTCGTATAAGTTTCGTAAAGTTTTTTTGAGTTTGGCCAGAACAAGAGCAAGAATTTGCTTCATTCGGGCTATGGAAGTTCCTGGCATTTTGGTGACGAATGATTTATAAACAAATTAAGTAAAATTTAAGTCAGTAAAAATTTTGTTCCTGATTTATTTATATCGATGTCACAGCTTGCAGATGACCACTAGTCAAAAGCTGTGCATGCTCGTGACTCTTTAGCTCCGCCCACAACACGCCTCCAGGAGCTCGACTGTTTTTGGAGAGAAGTGGTACAGTTGTATTTATCTTTTATAAATCTGATAAAACTAAAGACTCTGGAGATATAAAGGATGCAGTACTACTATATAGGCACTCAAGATTACCATGAGATTGGCAGAAACTGTGTGTTATGTCCCCTTTAAAATAAAGACAAAGTAATGTTAAAGCTGATGTGTATAACCTTTTCAACGTTAAAGTGCTTTCTCAGTTCAGTGTGCCGAGATAAATGTAAGTAAATTATTCATTCTCTGACTTTTGAAGATTGAAAATACTAGAGCTCTGTGACACTTTGTGACACTCTGACATATCAGCTTCTGGCTTGACAAATTACTATGTCAACTGTCATTGCAATTTTTTTTGTCTAAAGTTATTCTGTTCTGTTTGTGCTCCAGACATGAAAGATACCTCAAATCATGATATGTTGAGAAAAGTTGTACTATTACTATAAGAGATTGGACTTTGAATGTCAGAAAAAAAGAAGCATCCTATATAAGTACATTTTCATCCTTGTCCAGGATGTATCTCTGCCTAAAGCCCGAGATGCTGGAATAGGCTCCAGCATCCCCATGCCCTACATAAGATGAGCAGTTCGGAGAATGAATGGAAACTAAGTTTGTTAGTTTGTTTGTTTATGTTCATTTTATATAAAATGGATTAAAAAAATCCAAGAGACTTTTTGTAATATATATTTTATCTATATATCTGTCTATATTTTAAAATATAAACTTGAGAGCAGGTACTTTTTTACATATGTCCAACTATCCACCACCCAGAACATCCCAGAAACGCCCTAGCAACCTTCCAGAACACCCTAGCAATGTGACAACATATTTTACACGGGCAAGCACTACTTACTTTCAGAAAATCTGTTTTTGCAGTTCTAATTGTTGCTGCTAGCAGTACAAAAATTACATACAGTAGCTTTAAAGAGGCACAGATACGCAAACACAGTCTTAAACATAACCTTGACTAAGCTAGACTTCACCCCACATTTTTAAGCAAAGACAAATATAGCAGATGCAGTAGATTAAACTCTCCTTGGCCCGAGGCTTCAATGCTCAGCAGACGTGAAACAGGCTGCTGTTCTGGTCTGCGTTCAAATGAGTGTGTGTGGATGTGGGGGTGAATGGGGACACAGCATCCCTTATATGAGGTTAGTATAGCTGGTTGGTGTTTTATGACGTGGGATGAATTAAAATGTGTTTTGTTGAACACACATGCACGTATATGTCTATTAATTTGCTCTGGTTGATATGTAGCTCCATACGATCTCATTGAACAGAAGATCCGTGAAATCCTTGGAAAATTGTACTTAATGGACAGGCTGTTTCTCTTCCCATGGTTCAAACACACACACACGCACACGCACACGCACACTATAATGGACAGAGGGGCTCTGTTCCCCTCTGTCATTTTTTTATGAAGTGAAGAACAATGAGTAACTTTGCTAGCTTTTGGGAAGTGATGTGTGTGTGTGTGTGTGTGTGTGTGTGTGTGTGTGTAAGAGAGAGAACGAAAGGGAGTGTGTATTGATGAATCTGCATCCTACAGAAATGTGTCTCTCATTGTGTCTCATGGCAAAATTGCATCTAAGTGCTCTTGAAGAGTCTTTCTCTTCCTGTCAAACACATCAACACTTGACTTTTGTTTTAAAATGGTTACTACAAATAGATTCAGACATGTGCAGTAGTTTTGTCCATCAGGCCTGTTGTTGTCTGTCTGAGTGACTCTGACTGGCTGCTTTGTGGCCATCCTGAACCCAGAATTTGTGGAGGACATGGCATGTGCTTTAAAGATGTTTTATACCACACACAAAGGTGGACCAGAATGAGTCGCAGATGTGACTTAAAGATTTTATTTGAATCATAAGGCGTCTTGTGTCTGCCTGTGTGGGGGGAGTGTGTTTAACAGTCTGAACAGTGGTTTATGTTAGAGGTTTACATATGTGCACTACTGTTCAGGGTGAGTTAGATCATTTATTTTAAAGAATTTAAAACTTTCGTTTTATTCATTAAATTGATCATAAGTAACTGTAAAACATGTATGTTACAAAAGATTTCTATTTCAAATGAATACAGTTCTTCTTTCCTTTCATCAAAAAATACTGAAACAAAAAAACAACAACATTACAGTTTCCACAAAAGCAGAACTGTTTTCAACACTGATAATAACAAGAAATGATTTCAGAGCACCAAATCAGCATATTAGAATGATTTCTGAAGACTTATGCACACTAAAGTCTGGAATAATCCTGTGTTAGCTTTGCTAACACAGGAATAAATTACATTTTAAAATCTATTAAAATGGAAAGCAGTTATTTTAAACTGTAATAATATTTCACAATATTACTGTCTTTACTGTATTTTTGATCAAAGAAATGCAGCCATGGCGAGTATGAGAGACTTAGTTTAAAAACATGTATGTACCAAACTTTTGAACAGTAGTGCATATGTGTAAGGCAGCTTTTTGTTCTTAATGTAGAAAAACAGAGTAAGTTGATGTGTGTGTGTGTGTGTGTGTCTGTTATGTCTGACTGGCTCATTCTTCTGAGTTATCAGTGAAGCATGACATTGTTATGTCCCATTTCAAGGTCTCCAGACATCTGCCTGCTTATATTAACTTGCCACAGGTGGAAAATTTGGATTTCATCATCATTGTGGAAAAATTCTTTTTATAGCAGCCTCATAAATCACTGTGATATTACTGAAAACCCAGTCATCCAAGAATTGCCTTTAGATACGCTAATGATCATCAGTAGCTCTCCTGTGTGTGTTGAGTCTCCGGTCTTCACCATATTAACGTTTGGAAGTCATCTCCATTTGTACTCACAGCATTTACAACAGACTTTCCAGAGCTGCTCACAATTTCAGGTCATAGTTCTTTGGATGTCAAACCAAAGTTACTCAGAGGTTGCTTTTTAAAAACTAATATAGATTTCAGTTGCTTCATTTATCAGCTTTTTCTTCAGTGTTTATTCCCATTCACACCTGGAACATAACTATAACAATAACTATATTACCACCCGCCTTCACCATCACTGTTATCTCTATGCTTACATTCCACAGATGAATCACCTGCATGTGTTCCCTATTATTGCACAATCATGAACTGCATATAAACCCCACTCACCCATACAGTCATTGTCTAGTCTCAATAATGTTTAGCGTTCATTTATGTACCAGTTGCTGTTTAGATTCAGACTCTCTGAGATTACCATTTCCTTGTGTATATTCCTCTTGTGCTTTTCGTTCATTGTTTCCATCGTGTATTCCCCTGTTGTCTATTAAAGATAACTCCGCACCTGGACTTCACTGTTCTCACAGAATTAGAATTATTGTTTAAAGGTTTTAGTAGTTATCATTAGAATTATTGTCCTTGGTGTGAACAGTCCTAACATTTCTTATGAGAAATAAAAATAGACAAATGCTAAAGTGTAAGAATGTAGAGACTTAAAATTAATATGCAGAGTAACTCAGATATGATTTTGAGAGAATTTAATAAGAAATAGTCAATAGTGAGATCATATTAAAGTCACTTTTGATCACAGACTTTGATATTGGCAAATCTGAGCACAGTTAAAGACATTGTTGAGATCTCTTCTGAAACTCAAGAATAATATTTGATATTTACTTTTTCTCAGTAGAAGCAGGAGATTGAAGCGAAGATCTCTATTCGTTCTCCATTTAATCTTGATGCAGTAGAAGAAACAAATGAGATGTTGTACATTACAGTGAGTTGTTGGTATGAAATTTGCTGTGGTTAATGACAAAAGTGCATATTGAATAAATGAACTAATGTCAATTTTCTCTTTCTCTCTCTTTAACATTGTGTTTGTGTGTGTGTGTGTGTGTGTGTGTGTGTGTGAGAGAGAGAGAGAAAGAGACAAAAGACAAACGAGAATACAATAACTGGCATTCACTGGCTAAAAGCAATGCTCATTAATAATTGATAAATTATATATTAGAAAGAGCGATGATAGGAAAGGAAGGAAAGGAGAGATTAACAGGAAGAGCAAGATAGATTTGGAACCACTCTTGTTAATTGTCAAGGTGATTGTCAAGAGTGTTTCATTAGTTTAATCCAGCGTTGCACTCTGGGGATGGATACGCCACAGCGATAATATCTTCTCTTTTCCTTTGAGTTCACTTGCCTCACATCAGTCTTACCATTTTACACTTCTCTCTTGCTCTATCCCTTTTTGCATTTTTGAGAATTTGGTATTTGTGGGTCATGGTCCCCTGAGCCTAGATGTCAATTTAGTGAAGTTAGCAAACCTACACAACATCTGTCTAATTCAATAAAGAAACGTCAGAGGTCATCTGATCATCGATTAATGGGTAAATGATTAGACAAGGATGGAGCAGGGAAGAGGAGGATGATGGAAGAGAGAAAGAGTTTTATATAATACCACTCTTGTGCCAAGTAGAGCACAAGTATCCGGAAATGAGAGCGCCTTTCAGTATGTCGTCCAAATTGTGAAAGCACAGGGAGGCAGAGAGAGAGAAAGACACTCAGACAGAGCAGAGGATTTTGGGTAAGAGAGAAGAGAGTTTGGATTCCGATCTTAAGACTGAGTCATCACTAAACCATCTGCTATCTGTATGCATGCACATTTGTGAAATACTCTCATTGTTGATTTCAAGATGGCGGGCAGAACACACGCAGGTTAATATTTAACACTAATGGAGGAAATGATTAGAAACCCACCAGGCGCTTTGTGTTTCCTGTGTTCAGTCCTTCAGTGAAATTGATGAAACAAAGTTGAGAGAAACATCTTGCATTTCTATTCACTTGATTACTCTTCACTCATCTAGGTGCACTGTGTCTGAAAATACATTTTTAGTGGTTGTCAATGGAAAAACTGAATGTTTAGTAGTTTTTAGTACCCAAACTGTTTAGTCATTGTTACCATAATGCTCCTTGTGTAACGTGGGTTTTGGATCTTGGACTGTCTCAGATCATGTTAATCAGATTTGACACTGGTGGAGTTCATGAAATTTTCAACTTTTCACTCAAATTGTTTTGCTAATAATATTGCTAATATACATTTTAAATACATTATACATAATATATTTCTAGTTTAATAAATTATAAAAATGGATCATATCAAATGCATAATAGAAACATCTTCTATTTCCTGTTTGGACCTCACTGAATGTTTGCATTTGGCAGTGTGCTTTCTATCACCTTTGTCTTTTCTTATACAGCTCTTATGTGGTAAATCGCACAGATAATCCTCAATCGAATATATCCAGCGCTCTGGGCACTGGGGGGAGAAGATGACTTATGAGAGCTGCAGGATGAAAGCTTGTCTTTTGAGACTTTCATGAGAGATTATGCGCCACAAATGGCCCATAGTGATTTCAAACGATGAGGCTCAGAAACCAATTTTTAAAATGTTCACTGCTCTGTGGGTGAGATGCATGTGATATATTATGACTGTCCCATGCATCCTTGTGGCAGAAATTTGCAGAAAGGCTTTCTTTACTGCATTTCAATTTGCATACTATCCATACTACATAGTATGCCAGATTTCAGTGCGACTCAAATTATAATATGTTGAACATCTCAGTACATCAGGTGTTCGAATCACATACTCTAATCACAACAAAGGGGTCTGTCATATTAAGATGCAATTTATGATATTGTAGTATTTTCCTGTTTATTAATGTGAAGTTGCTTTGAAACATTCTGCATTGTATAAAACACTATATAAATAAATGTGACTTGGTTTTTACTTTGAATCAAGTCAAGCTTTATTGTCATTCTGCTACATGTGTGGGCATAAAGTGGAACGAAATGTCATGTCTCGCAGGACCACGGTGCTACATACAAATTAAACATAAATATAAACGTAAAACCATAGAATATAAAAACGATTATTAACCTATTCACACTTAACCCTCTGACTATGTATACTATAAATAGTTGACTATACATACAATACTGTACAAGAACTTTACATAAATACTGTACATGAGATTGTGCAAAAGAGATATTTTAGGGGAAGCAGCGAGAGTGCAAGCTGATTTGTAGCGCAATGCACAAGTAAACATATATTATCTTATTGAGTTTTTGTAGCAGTGAGTGTTTATAAAAGTGTATAGTGCACATACAGAGAAAAGAGTGACTTGGTTTGATATGGGAACTCCTTCAAATCTGCTTAAAATGCATCCCAGTATGCACCTTATGACGTTGGTTTAGAGAAGGAACAGAGTGTGCAGATCTGCTATCTAGACAAAGGGTGACGTCTTTGAAGAAAATAAAATATAAGATAGTTTGATTGTTTCTGTCACTACATAATTTATATACTTCCATTATTCCAATGTAATAAAGGAGTAATGGAAATATAGGAATTATGCATTTACTATGTTTATGAACATTTGGAAATTAGTATCAATAAAGAATGAGTCGCCAAACTTTTGACTGATATTGAAAGGAAGAGTAGGCCTATGTATTTACCATCATCAGTACTAGGGTGCCGTAGTTCACTGACAAGCTAGGCAATATTGCGTTCATAATCGCAGATGAATCGCATTCGATTATGAACGCGAAACTGTTAGCTTGTCAGTGAACTATGACTCTGTGTATTAACTGCCGCTCCATTTGAAAGCAGGTGATGGTGACTTACTGCCAATCATGGAACCGGCTTTACTGACGAGATGCACATGACAATCGCATGCGATTAATTGCACAGCCCTAATCAGTACAGTAAGTACTTTTAGTTTGAAGTAGAAGTTGTAGTAGTGTTTACATTGATCATTGGAGAAACATTAGAACTTTGGAAAACTGAATCCATGGCAACAGCCGTTTGAACTCTGAACTCAACCCTTTGAGGAAGCTGTGTAGATTGACATGCATGGATCACTCCATCTGCTGTGTGATCATATCACGTTTTTCTCTTTGAAAATCATCTGTCGTTTCACTCTACCATCTGTATTTAACAGATAAATGGAAACAGATTGGCAGGTAAATAAATACACAGACAGATGGGCAGACACATGTGTTCAAGGCTGACTGAAGATTGTGTTTGGTGCTCCCAGCATTTAGTGGGATTAAAAGCCTATGGCAGAGTCTTAAGTACTAAGACCCACTTTAAAAATGACCCGATGACCTAATGACACACTGTCTTATGGATCCAGCTTTAATACCAATGTCCTAATCAGGTCACAGAGGAGCACAGCACTTGCCCTGTCTATGTTGAATATGTGTCTAGAATTGCATAGTGGTGAGGAGATTATGAAAAAGTTGATGAGGATTCATGCATCACAAATTCTTGAAATTTCCGTTAGATTAATAATATGATAGTACCACAAGTCCATTAGTCATATCACAGTCTAAAAGCTTAAGCATCAGCTTAGCTGCTTTAAATAACATATTTTTAATTCATTTTTTAATTTGCTCGCTGACCCAGAGCTGAATGGAAGTAGGTCATATTTTAATTTTGATTAATATTTTTTGAGATGGCACCTATTCTTTGAACTACCTTGGAGTACCTTGTAAATAAACACCATCACTACCCTTGTTTTCCCATAGTACTTTTTTGTAAGGGTTTACTGATTCTTATTGATACAACATCTGAGTTCTGAGTGAGTACAACCAAGAGGATAGTAGTTTATATACTTGCACTCATAATAAAAATATGAATAGTTAATGAACAAGGTGCAGGTTTTTGTGCAAAAGATGCACAAATGTTTGGTTAATTCAGTCCAGATGCTTCTAATCTCTAAAAAAAAAATGAACTGATAATCTGCAACGATAACTCAGTATTTAAAGAATTATCAAGACTGCTAGTTTTTGCTGTTCAAGTGCTTTAAATTGAGCTTTGGTCCCACTCTTCTCTGTAATCCTCTTGAGCAGGAATGAATTTAGGGCAAGTGCGATTAGTGACGGCCCCACACTCTTATCATATTCTCTAAACAGACCAGTTTAAAGGAAAAAAGACAAAACAGAAACATAATGCAATGATTAACAAACAGGGACATGTGCACTGCACAAGGTGCTAAAACAGGTTTCAGGGGTATTTGGAGAGATTTCAAGTTTGCAGTTGATAAATGTGTAAATAGCAACTTTAAAATAAAGAAATTAGGACAAATATTAGTCAAAAGATTAACTTTTTTTCTGTTTCCGAGGAAAGTGACTCTTCAAAGCTGTTTTTCACCAGAACTGAACTGATTCAGTGAAAATGTGAATTATTGTTATTATGGCCATTTTAAGAAAATATTAATGGTAATCTAAATAGTACATACTATAATATGAGTTCAGAGGAACACGTTTCTGGTTTGGTCTTGATAAAGGGGTCCTAACTTATTGGATTTGAGGAAGGAGTGCCCACTCGTCCACTTATCAAAATACTGTGTATGTCTTGTTGTCTGTCTGTCTGTTGACTGCTATTCTCAGTCCTGCTCTAGTCTCACTTCTGTCTGAAGTCTTGTAATCCCAGCTCTCTGGAGGAGCTGCTAACTGCCTCTGTTGAAGACACTTTCAAAGAGCTTCACTGAAAGCCAAAGCACTGAGATTTTGTAGACTCTAGAACTAAGCCAAAGAAAGCACAGTCGATTTTAGCTTTAGCATAGATTAGCATAGGTTTAGTGGCTACTGTATGTGTGGAAATACTTGTAGGTTGCTGAAAATGCACTGAATTTTTGAAACGTTAATTTAATAACCGATAACAGTTATTACATTAATAGCCACCGTTTCATACCAAATACAGTACATAAACAAATTACCGTTTTTTTATCTATTGATTTTCCTTGGTTTCATTGATCTGTGGCACATCTTTAAAATGAATCTACTGTGAATGCAAAACCTCATGTATTTTTGTCAATATGGACAAAAATACTATTCAACAATTGTCACATTTGGGATCTGTTTTATTTATGATTGATAAATTTTGAACCATAACAAAATCACAGATTCAAACCAAATTATAAACATTTCAAATTTCAGAATATATCAGAACAAATCATAATCAAATCAATTTTTTTAGAGCAAATATTCATGCGATATTTAGCAGTAGTCCTTAAGCTATGGACAGTGAACAAGCAAGTTCTTTGTATGTGCATTTGTTAAACGTTTGTGCTTGTAAGTGTGATGTTCACAACACTTGCAAATGAAGGATTCTGGTAAACTGGAACATTAGTGTGAAGTTTCTGTGTGCATGCATTATAAAACCAGAGAAATGCTGAGAACATCTCTGTGAAAATGTATCAGAACGTGTCAGTTTACAATGAGCAATACCCAGCATTGCAAACAGTGTTTGTGAGACAGCAGTATTAATGTAGGCAAAACTTGCATACTTGTAGAATGTGCTAAATGACAAGAAGTCAGAGGTTTTAACAGTGAAATTGTTCATTTCTCTGGTACTAGTGGCACCAAATGCTATTGCAAAAATAACGATCCCAAACAGTCCATTTCCCTTTGGTTGGACAAACAGGTTGGACACAATTATAGTTATTTATAGTTTATGCACATTAGACAGGGATTAATAATGTAAATAAAATAGAAGGATATTAAGTAATAATTACTTGATCTTCCTGTTCTATCACTGTTGTGCTTTTAAAATATATCTCCTCAGTTTATTCCCTTGTCTTTGCAATAATGTGCATGCTAACTGACAACAAATTACATAAAAATACAGTGATGAATGAAATGTTACAAATAGCTAGTCCAACGGAAGCATTTAAAGAATGGAAGGATCACTAGAAGACAATGCAACCTTTTTAAGCCCAGTGTGACATGCACGCATGGGTCGTGCCTCCTTTTCTTTGCTGCTGTCACACACAGACACACACACACACACACACGCTCTGTTGTGAACAGGATGTTGATCAGTGACTGACCTCTGCCATCAATCACCACACACACAATGCACTTCGGTGTAACAATAAAAGCAGTTAGCTAATGTCAAACACACACACACGCACACACACACATACAGAGCAAAGGACAATAGTCTCTCTTAAGTCCATGTATCTTAAGTCGATGTGTCATGTATCTGTGAGTATGCGTATAATCTGTGTAACTGATATGAGCCAGGTTAGCTGTGTGCACATGTATGTCTGTGTGGTCAGATAGGCATGCAGACAGTGGAAATAGTTTGTGGTATTTTATCTGTGTGTGCATTTGAGCTAGCTGTTTATTTTTTTGTGGGCAAAAAAAAGTTCCCCTTGATGATATACAGCTATTAGAGTTAGTCTACATGCTAATTATAATTAACATAACAATAGAATACAATACAGTGTGACCTTCTATTGTTAAACTTTGCAGCACACACACACACACCAGCAGCCATACTGTATGTGTATGTATGTGGGTGGGTTAAAAGAGCAAGTTTGTCAGAGACATGAACCACTCTGTATAGAGTTACTGATGAGAACTAGAGAAAGGAAGGGTGAAAGATGATAAGATAATCACTGTACGAAGAGCACACACTGTGATGCTATGGCCTCCATTGATATCAGATCAGTGTTATGCTGAATGTTCAAAATATGAACTTTAATTGAACCAAGTTTCCAAAATAGTTTTTAAACAATGGAACAGTATAGGGACTAATTCTCACTATTAACTAGTTTCTTATTAGCATGCTATTATTAAGATATTGGCTGTTTATTAGTACTTATAAAGTACATATTAATTATGGCAAGACCATATTCTACATCCCTAATCCTACCCATTACCTAAACTTAACAACTACCTTACTAACTATTAATAAACAACAGCAATTTAGGAGTTTATTGAGGCAAAATTCATAGTTAATGGTTTGTTAATAGTGAGAACTGGACCTTAAAATAAAGTGTGACCTAAAATTGCACAAATTGCACTTTTTATTTGGCCATTAACATTAAATGACATTAAATTAGTTTTGTGATCCATCCTCACTTTCATAAGTAAGATCTGTACTTAATAGCTTACTACACATCTCTAAACACTTACATTTGTATACCCAGATATATTTTTGACTGTATTGTCTAGCCCTTGATGGAACTACACAGTGCTCAAGGTTGGTGTTCTTCTTGACGCAGCTGTAAAAGGTTTTCTTTTTCTGTACAGCTGTTGAGTTCATCTATTAATCAAGACTCTCAGGAGTGAGGAGAGTGTTTGCAGTTTACTTCCTCTATTTGTTTAATGTGGGGCTTGAGAAATTCACTCAGTGGAGCTGCTATATTTTATTGTTACTCACAGACTCTCACCACACTCCAAACCCTTAGCCTGTCTGCAGTCGAGTCAAGTTAACCCTGATGTTTTTACACTCTCCCCTCCAGGCCACCTGTCATTACAGATTATGTCAAACAGACCCTTGTGTGTGGTCATGTCAGACCTCATTTGGAAATCTTTCTCTAGAGTATTTTGTCTAGCTCAATTAGCATAGCATTAGTAATGTCTTGGGTTAAATAGACTGATCAAATGTATCTTGAACACACATTAATTAGAGAGGGAGAATCCAATTTTGTGAAGAGGATGTAGAGTTACATTATTGTTCAAAAGTGTTTGTTTGTTTGTTTGTTGAGCACCAAATCAATATATTAAAATGATGTATGAAGGATCATAAGCTTTGCCGGTTTAATATTTCACAGTATTACTGTATTTACTGTATTTCTAAACAAAATGCAGCCTGTGTGAGCATAAGAAGCTTACTTCAAAAACATAAAAAAAATGTTACCAACCCCAAACTTTTGAACTGAACAGTATATCAAAAAAAAATAAATAAATAAATAATAAAAACTATATGAAATGCTACTGAATTAGTCAGAATTCAGTGTGTCTCTGCTGTAACAGCATTACAGCAATGGTTACAGTGAACTACACAATTGATTTACATTCTGTAGTTGTTGACAGGTGGAAAATAACTGCAATGTGATCTGACATGAAGTGATAGACTCTGATAGTGAGCTAAATTAGCAAACATATATTCACAGCCCACTGCCAGACTGTTGTCATATAACCTGTCCACAACGATCAGACTCAGAGTCCTATAAGTATAGAAGCAAGAGAAGCACACACACTCACATAAACCCAGCGTCCTGCAATGGAATAAAACTCTAGAATTACTTTTAAACATGAGCTGTAGGAATGATCCTCCCTTTTAACCTCAGGAAAATAACGATATGTGTTTGTCAGTTACTTGAGTGAATTATTACAAAGTATTTCCTGTGACTCATAGGTATCAGTTGCATCATTGTTGTCTAAAAAATATAAGATGTTTTTCTTGATGATTATCAATGATGTAAGTAAATATAAGGCCTTTTGTTATGTCGCTTGTGAGATGATACTAATCTTATAGCTCATATGCAAAGCAAAACTGTTTTTATATGCTCCATTACCTGGGATAACTTGACACGTTTGCTTTTTTCCAGAAGAGACAGAGGAGTGTGCTTTTTATGTCTGTTTGATTGATGTGCATCTGTTCTATTTCAAAGCCATGTGTTAAATTTCTATTTCAATTTTAAATGTACACTGTAACTGTGATTTTAGATTAGATAATGTGTATAGTGCACTATACTTTCTTCACCATCTCAGTATTTTAAAGGATAATCAAACAATGTCATTCATGAATCATAATTATATAGCAAGCCATGACCCACAATGACATCATTTACAGCCACGTCTGGTGTGCTGTCGCCACCTTTGTAATAAGTCACACCAGAGTTTTTATGGTGTTTGAAATGCATGAGGTGACATTTATTACATTCGTCTTGCAAGAAGTCTTGCTTTTCTTTGCTATCCATCTTTTTTCTTCTCCGTGACTCTCTGAATTTGCTTTATCAATTCAGCCACTCAGCTGCATCTGCAGTCTCCACAGTAACCGTGAAGCGATCATGAGGAATAAATCATAAATCATGGCTTCAGCGTTTTATTCTCTCTGCTACTCCTGACACAGCAGATAAGCCTCAGAAAATTCCCAGTGGGGGAACCACAGTAGGAATGGCCATTTTGGATGAGTCAAGGCTGAAGGGCTACTGGAAAATTAAAGCAGGTGAATAATTAAAGTCTGTGTATGAGCAATGCAGGGGTTTTCCTTGTTGACACATAGAGAAACATTCATTAACAGACAGTGTAAAGCTGCCTTTTCACTACCCCACACAAACCACAGACCAGAAGTCATTCATTTCCAGTGGAGAGTAATACAGGAGCTGCATGGATTTCTGATCATGTATTTATATGTGCAAATTTCAGGTTCAAATTTGAGCATTGGTTGCTTTGAAATATTTGAACTTACATGGTTAGACATTGTGTGACCACCAAACTAGATGTAATGTATTTTTAGTTGAGATTTGAGAACAAAAAAGTGAGAATTGCACTTATTTATGTTTAGAAATGTCATGCTTTAAACAGTATTTTTGTAAAATGATTAAAATAAATTATGTCTGAAACAATAATTTTAGAATTGTTAAATAATTATGTACATAGATTAGCATTAGAAAGCTTTCAGTTTTTTTCTTCAGACATATTGGAGCTCCAAATAAACCCTGCCAGAACCCTGATGCAAAAGCATGCAAAGAAACTGCAAAAACCTCAGTCAAGATCAAGTATTCAATTATAGTGTTATTTCTGTCAGTAGCTAATTCTATTTACATTAACACTGTAAGCTGCTTTTTGGAATATTATTGTAGTCTTTCTGTCTGTGATTGACAGATTCAGTTTTAGTGTACATTATTCAGCAGTAGTGAACCCCTCTCCTTCTAAAACGGCAATTCCCAAAATCCCTCAGCAGCCAGAGCCAATCAGAGAGCATTTATGCAGCCCACTCAGCACACTGTGTGGCCATACAACACGGCAGAGAAAGAGAATGATGGAAATCAATACGATTTTTTGGAGTTTGGGCATGAGAAGGCAGTAAAGGAGGAAGAAAATATTTTACAGAGTGGTAAGAGGAGAGACCAGCACACCAAATTCACTCCTGCCCTCATCTCCCCCCTTTTACCCCCTCTCTCGTTCGTCATTCATGATTAATGTGCTGAGACTGAATGAATGATTAATGATGGGAGGTTGGCTTTGGCTGCTGTATCAGCCTATGACAGTGTGGCGCTGGAGCCTTAGTGACAAGGTCCATTGCTTTGTATTTTACCATTTCAACTTGCCTGTGTGTGTGTGTGTGTGTGTGGTGTGTGTGTGTTTGTGTGTGTAAGACACAAAGAGAATTTTGAAAATTTGTTCTTGCATCAATTCCTGCTGAGCATCTCTAAATGTGTCTTCGTTGTCTGTCTCAGTCACACTCAGTCTCTCTCTCTCACTCACACACAAATACTCCCTCACAGACGAGTGGTCAGACACACAGTTGTAAGGGATTGGCGCTTGGTTTGGGGGATCGGGGGCAGATGGTCTAGCTCTAGGAACCAACGCCACATCGGTATGCACAGCAGAGTGGGGGGAAACATTTCTGGAAGGTCCTGGAGGAAAAAGGAATTGGAGAGTGACATGAGGATATTTAGCAGGACCTTGCCTAAAGCAAGTGTCTTTGTCTGTTTCCATCTACTGCCTCCATCATTCACTTTTCACTTCTCTGTGTCACTCATTGGGAATGACAGCTAGAAATGATGGAAGAGGGTGGGGTTTGTTTTTGGCAGATAGTGATGCACAGATTGAGAGAGAGTTGGATGGAGAAGGAATGTAAACTGCTTGTGTGTTAGCTTGAGCTCTAAAACTGATTTTGATGTTGAAAAGCAGGTTTGTGACTGCAAAGAAAATTGCTGAGGCATTCTTCTGACTTCATTGGATAACACGGGAGCTTTTTTGCATTTTGTGTCTGCAGAGGGCCTTACAAATATCTTTTGCTGTCCAAAGGGTTTTACAGTTGCATTTCATATAAAAATGGCTACTTGTGCTGTATGTGTTTGTTAGGTGTTGTTTGTTGAAGATCTTAGGTCCGGTCTGCGTGTGTCCATGCACTATCACACATCCTTGTGTGTTACATAGTATTAGTGAGGTATTATAACGTGACACATTTGGCTTGGCAGCTGTCAGATATTAGCTTTAGAAGGAGGTGATTATCTTGCTGTATTAAAGGATGTTCATCCACGCTTAGCAAGCTCATTGTAAATATGTGTGTGTGTATGTGTGTACCTGGTATTCCCTGCATTATGGGGACCAAATGTTCCCACAAGTATAGGAATATCAGTCATTTTTGACCTTGTGGGAAAATTTTTGGGCTACATGAGGAAAACAACTTATGAAGCATACAAAATGAAGTTTTTTAAAAATATAAAATAGCACAAAGTTTTGTGTGAGGAGTAGGTTTAAGGGTAGGGATAGAGTAGGGGGATACACTTTTACAGTTTGTAAAGTAAAACATTACATCTATGGAATGTCCCCATAAAGATGGAAACCTGTGTGTGTGTTTGTACATGTTTATTTGCTTTATGAGGACACAAATGTGTATAATGACATAGGTATTACAACGTGAACATGGTTTAAGAGGACACAATACATACTAAATTGTGTTGTTGTTTTTCTTTTTTCTTTTTTTTTTCGAAAATCTAAAAATGCAGAGTTTTCCGTGATGGGTAGGTTTAGGGTAAGGGGATAGAAAATACATCTTGTACAGTATAAAAGCACCCACCTACGGAGAGTCCCCGTAAACCACATACAGACATGTATGTGTATATATGTGTGTGTGTGTGTGTGTGATGGTGAAAAGAATAAAATGTTAGAAGCTTAATGCAAGCAACCACCTAACAATGCTTAAGCAAACACTCAGGACACTTAAGCAACCATATGACAGCATAAAAACCACCCAGGACACTCTAATGCCCAAAGTATACTTCCGTTTTGATGTGAACACAGCTAAACGTTTTTCAAAGTACACTTCATTTGATAACCTACATGAACACAGGTGGTCAACACATGCATACTAAAACTTTCATTCTTGTCCAGTCTGTGCTATTTCTTTTCAGAAGTTATGACAGATAAAAATGTCTTTGTGCTTGTTTAAACTATAGTTGCGGTTATCTCCTAACCCCCTCAAAGAAATGCTTGTCAATGCCGGCATGTTGTGGCCATCTCCAGTAGTTTGTTGTTGTTCTGTCTCATCCATTTCCTTCTCTCTTATATTTATTTATTTATTTTGAATGCGAAACATTGGATCAGGGTAGGGTTGCCATATTGTGTGAAAACTAATTAGCCCAAATATATTCAAAGCCCATGTGTGAGCTAAGCATACAAAGAATACATGGTTAGATAAATTTGTCTATGGGTGTTTACAGTATGATTACTTTTACATAACATGCACTGTACTTAAAAACTAAAGTGTCCTTAACAACTACATAAAATAGAAATATGCTAAAACCACTCAGAACACCTTAGCAACGCCCTAGCAACCACCTACAACATCTTAGCATTGTGAACATATTGTCACTATGCATGGGAAATCACTGCTCACATTTTCTTCAGATGCATATATATGCTGCATTCATGCCATGTCTTAATTACTGTAATTTCGAAATGACAACACGTGGAGCTGTTCACACCCTTGGACTCAGACTTGGAGCTATCGCATTATCAATGCCTAAACATAGCACATAATTAATCTGAGGTGGTCAGGTAGTACAAGTTGTAGCTCTCAGAAAAGTCCCAGTTCACAAGTTGTAATTACAAGTTTACGAGGATGTGAACGCTTTTTACAAGTTCGTATTTCGTAATTACGGTACTTACAAAATGGAGTGCCGCGTGAACCCACCTTTAGACATGGCATGCACCCTAAAGGCCTGTTCTCGTCAAAATAAATGTTCAGCACAAAAATCCAGTATGGTTATAATCATCCGCTGTGATATGTGTCTTTTCAGTCCAATGTAAATGAAATGGCAGATGGCTGGAAGAAAATGCAGTTTCACTCTTTAGCAGTAGATGGAAATTATGGAAAAGCAGAAACACAGCAGTGCACAATTGCAACACTGTAATGATATTTGCATATAGAGATATTGCTATGATATTGCTCTGACTGATATTTGTCATAATTGCTTTTAATTGTGTGTTCTGTACTCAAAGTATTGCAATAAAAACACACATTTTCCATTTTTTTCCATCTGCTTGTCACAGCAAAGTCTAACAACTGTTTTCAAACAGCCGTTCAGATTTTTTTTCACCTATCTTTAGACGACTTTCGAAAGTTCTTGTCATTGTGAACAGATGCATTAACTGCCATCATTCAAATCATTTTATCACCAATTTTTTGCACCAAAAAGCCATCTTGGTTTGAATAGGCCTTAATAAATAGGGATTGTTTTTAGTGTGGTATATAATTTTGTCCAAACATTTCTATGCAGGCCTGAACTTAAAAGAGTATGTGTGCAAATAAAAGAAGAGGGAATTTTGCATGATTGACTCAAAGATTGAGAGTAGGAGAATCTCTGTTTAATGTCGTCCCATGAGTTCAGACACTGAATAGACGAGACACGTGATATTAACAGTCTGCGCTGCATTTCCCAAAAGCATCGTAAGCTTAAGTACATCATAGACCCATTGAAACCAATGGAGCTACGATCAGCTTAGGCTCACAATGCTTTTGGGAAACGCAGCCCTGATCTGCTCTAGAAATGAGCATTCACTTAGTACATAACATTTAAATTAGTTTCATATCGAGAACAACTCGTACAGATCAGATTTTATGTTTCTTTGTGTCACTCACTGATACTCTGACACTCATATCACACTACAAGATGAGTGTGATCCGTCCTCTTCTCAAATCTGCCGTCCTCCTTCTCTTGCTGTTTCTATATATATTTCTCTAATCTCTTAAATACACAGACATGGTTGTGATTGCAGTAATGGAGCAAATGAGTGTTTCACATTTAAAATAAAGAGGAACAGATTAAATGCGGTGTAGTGCAGATGCTGTATTAAATTCGCCATGGGCATCAGATATAGCACATCTTAAACAGCATTAAAATTTCAGAGCCTCAACCCACATGCTAATATACATATCTGAACAGCATTGCTAATCCTCACCAATGCTAAACAGACATTCAGAATGAGTGTATGTAAATGTTTGCCTATTCTTGTAAGAAAATATCTTCACAAATATGGTAAAACCAACTTTTAACAACATTTGAAGTGGTCTTCACTAGGTTAATGAATCATATTTTGCTGTAGTTTGATGAGTCAGTTTGATGTCAGGCTTGTGTGAGGGTTAGGGTATAGGGCAGCGGTTCTCAACTCTGGCCCTCGAGGTCCGCTTTCCTGCAGAGTTTTGCTCCAACCCTAATCAAACACACCTGAACAAGCTATAATCAAGATCTTCAGGATTATGAGAAAGTTACTGGTAGGTGAGTTTAACCAAGGTTGGAGGTAAATTCTGCAGGAAAGTGGACCTCGAGGACCAGAGTTGAGAACCCCTGGTATTGAGTGTAGTAAATATCATTATTTTAGTATGAATAGCTTCAAAGGTCTGTGTGAGCGTGAATACAATGAAGAAAGTTGTCTGTTTTTATTTTTAATATATATGACTTATTGAAAATTGCTAGGATAAATCTTTCGATAAATGAGATTTAATCCATGCTTCTTTCTTTTTCTCCACAGACATTTCTAGGCTTGGTTCCGCTGATTTTAGTGGCGTAAATAACTTCAGCACCTTCCTATTGGACCGTGTGTCTGGGATGCTCTACCTTGGTGCACGGGATGCAGTCATCGCTGTGGATACTGCTAATCTATCGAAGAGGAAGATGGTGAGCTCTCTTTTTTCTTGCAGTGAATGTTACAAATTTTCCTAAAGATCTGTCTTTATTATTTATGTAGTAACACTTTATGGTTACATTTGTTAACATAGTTAATGCTTTAATGGTATTATGAACTAACAATTAATTAGTAATGAATAATAGCATTTATTAATCTAGAGAATGATTCCTAAACCCGGAAGTGTCTTCGCATTTTTGCATTTCCAGTTTCACTGTCCCGATCTCAATGATTCTTCAATTCTTTTTTTTTTTTTTTTTTAATCACTGAATTAAGTCTGTGGTTAACACAAAGCTCAAGATATTTTCACATTTTATTCTATGACATAAAACGCAAAGAGGAAAACTCATCTACTTACTAGTTTGCTTTTTTACTCAAGCTGTATTTTTAATGGGTTTACGCTCTCGCTCTTGCTAACTTGCCAATCTGTAGATTTTAAATAAAGACCAAAAGAGTTATCAGAAGCTTGGTGGTGATATCGAAGTCAACTGTTGTGTAGTTTGTTTTATACCTTCTTTATAGCTTGTTTTTTTACTTCTGCTGATTGTATTTATAGGCTTCAAAATTCATAGAAGTTGGGTTCAAGCTTGAGTTAAGCTTATTGTCAAGTGTTACCATTTACGCTAATTTAGGCAACTGATATTTTGCAGACCCTTAGTTTCTGTTGCTACTTTCTTCAAGCCACTGCACTTTCACGCCACACATCATGTTCTCACACAGTGAAAAATACATTGCAGACCAAAGAGGACACTAACAACGTGCTGACAGACAAGACAGCTTTCAAAATTCGTAATTTTTTTTTTAAGAAAACAAACAATAAATATAATTTTGTGACTCTTTAGTGTGTCATGACAGATCGCTGTTGCACCTCAGTTCAAGCGGCATGTGAACCGGTCATTTCTTACTCCTTACTAGTTATAGCACAAAATAAACATGAGTGAACATCAAAAGGTACCTTGTTTCAAATGCGAAAAGACGTCAATACACACCATTTTTCAAGTTCAAGTCCACCAGCGTTAATCTACTCTCCGGTCTGGTTTGTTTGTCAGACAAAATGGTGGATTATGATTGGTCAGATCGCCTATCAATCAAGCCTCCAGGCGAAGGATCAGTTGTGTTTGTTTAACTATCATAATGAAAAAGATTTAATTAAAGTGGAAAGATTAAATCAGGTAAATCATTACATAAAATGCTTTGTGCCAAAGAACAACATCCAAACTGCACATCAACACACTCACATACAGTCATCATAACAGACAGCCCAGCAGGATTCAATACACTGCTTTTCATCAAGCTAAACTAGATGATCTCATCCCTGGTTGCTAGTGCAGCTCTCTAACCAAATGAACCCTCCCCAGCATCCCTCCCCTTTCCCCCAGCAGCCACATCTCACTGTCTCCTATCATCACAGTCAAAATTCATCACACACTGTAATGTGGCTTCACGTCCATTTACCCTCAAGCACACACAGAGCCCAGGACATGCTTGAAATGTACCTTCATCTGCACTGTTCATTGTCTGGAAGCAAAATTTCTCTGTGAAGTGTCATGTAATATTAGATATTAAGATTAAGGAGAGCTACTGTGGTGAGATCATAGCACTGATATCATGATAACTCATTTCCTGTGCTTATATGTACAGTCCTGTCCCAAGGCAAAGTATTTTAGATTTTTGGGGATAGAATTTCTCTGTAAAATATTTTTTAGCTCATTGAGAACATACACACATTATTTTAACCTCATTTCAATGTAAAGAATAATGCACAGACAACCAGTCAGTAAAGTAAAAACGGAATAATTCACTAAAGAAGATGATCAGGTATTATATCATCCTAAAGGATTGTAATTTGCCAAATAAATAATTAATGGACATGAAATATTGGTTTGGTTTGAAATTATTTGATTATGTGAATAGGGTGCTGTGACAGATGTGGAAATACCAAAAATGTAGAATCTCAGTATACAAATTTTTTTTTACACAGCTTTCTGGAATACTTGATTCTGATTGATCAGTCACGGTATTCTGAGATCAAATATTTTTGTATAATGATTTTATTTGTCTTTATAAACTGTATATTTGACAACCAGTCTCTGCACTGTGCTATAAGTATCTCACATCACTCTATTGTCTCTTTAATCTTACATCAATATTTTAATGTCTGTTTAATTTATTTTGTCAGTTATGTAATATTAGGTTTGAGAACCACATTTTCTAAACACAATATTTGGGAAAAAAAAGAAGAAATCTGTTGGTTTACATTTTCATGTATTAGAATTTTAATTCAAATAAGAGTTATATTATTTTAATATATTTATAATAATTAAATAATTTAATTTAATACTATACTCGCTTGAAGCCATGTTATAATTTTGTTTGAGGAACAGACTGAAATTTGAATCATCATTTACTGAGTATTCAAACTTGGAAGATATGTCACAACAGGTTTACTCAAATTATCTTTTTGTTTGTTTGTTTTTTAATGAGAAATTACACTTTTTTTTTTTTTTTTTTTTTTGTGAGAACTATGTCTTAAAATCTGTTGATTAATGTTGTGTAAATGACCACAAATGCTATTTTCAGATTTTGGCTGAATGAATTAATATATTTGATACCTAAATAAGTAAATAACATTTACAGGCACTGAATATACATTTTAATGTGTTATGTTTTGCGTAATCATGGCTGACATGGTTTCTTTTTAACCAGCAAACAATCTGAAGTACTGATTGTAACCCCCCCACCTCTCTCTCTCTCTCTCTCTCTCTCTCTCTCTCTCTCTCAATATTTATGTAGATTGAGTGGAGTGTTCCAGAAGAAAAGAGGAAATCTTGTGTTGCTAAGGGGAAAACAGAGGTAAACTCATATAGTGTATGGTGTGTGTCTTTGATGTGGGGGGATGCAAAGAGCTCAATAACAAGCAAACAAATGATATGAACCTTGTGAAAGGGTTGGAAAAGATCCTACTTCCAAAATCCACAATTTTCCTGCTTTGTTTATTTTTTAGAAATGTTTTTAAGGGTGCCATTAGCACTGGACCAATATGACAGTAGTCACAATTTCACTGACACTCAGCAGCGTGGATGCAGCATCATTGCAAAATTAAATATTTTCAGTTACAGACAGCACTGTAGAAATGCACTATTCACAGAAAGCAATGCTTAATTTATTCTGTGAGTAAAAGTGGGGGGTTACCAAGATAAAGTGAGTAATGCTGTTTTTCTAGATTAAAATTTATTTCTTAATGTTTAAAAATTAAAAAATATATATAGAGTGCATATTTACTCTTTAGTATCGTTCCCTGTGTGCGTGTCATTCTCTCTGTCCTTCTCTCACTTGAGGGTGGCACATGCGGCGAGTGTGTGTGTGAGAGATAATGAGCTCACTTATTTGTGGTTAGCATTCATTGCTACATTGAAGGGGGTGGGGCCTGTGGGTGATTGACAAGTGGGCTGAGGCCCCAATGGGGGAGGGTCAGAAAGGGTGTGATTAGGCAAACAAAAGGTATGTCGTGATAGAATGGAGGAGAGGAAACAAAAAAAGAAAGATCTGAAGGAGTGAGCTAATTGACCCTGGAGACATGCGACTGGTCATTTGAATGAACACTTTTTCCCTCTAACACATTCACATTCGATTAAAACACATGGAAAACTCTGAATCGATACGGGCTGGGCTCTCATTAATCTTTATTGATGTACTTAATGGTCTGTCTAGTCTTGAAATTGAAACTTTTCAAGTAACACCAGCTGGTTTTAATCAAAATTAGAGCCTGGCATGTGTGATAGGATGCATTTGTGACTGAAAACCTCTTGTTTGCCTTATACTGTGAAATGTCAGTCATTACCAATTAACTGTGCCCTTTGAAGGATAAAAAGGGGAGTTCTCACTGTAGAAAATGCCCTGGGGTCTCAGATACAGCCCATTGGGGTTCAGGTTACCAATCACTGTTACTGATACAGAAACTCTCTTGTTTTTCTCAGCAATGGTTTCAAAGTGACACATTCTCATAAGTCAGGAGTGTCCAGTCCTGGTTCTGGAGGGCCAACGTCCTGCAGAGTTTATCTCCAACGTGTCCCATCATACCTACCTGGTAGATTCTAGTAATACTGAAGACCTTGATTACTTTCAAGTGTGTTTAACTGGACATTGGCCATACAGGATCAGGATTTGGACACTCCTGACATAAATTGTGAAAAGCATCAGTGCTCTTAAGATATGTGACATCCAGCCTAGAATGTTATTTTTAATTGTTGAAGAGTCTTATGCACTCTTAATTTTACACTATTAATCAAATGATTAAAAAGAGAGCTGCAAGAGCTTTTTGTTTGTTTTTGAAAGAAGTCTCTTTCACCAAGGCTACAATTATTTGACATACAATACAGTAAAACAGTAATACTGTGAAATATTATTACAACTGCTGTGTATTTTTCCTGTAATAACAAACTAGTATATGTTATTTGTCTTACAATATGTCTTGCTTTACTCTGCTGCCCCTCACAGGACGATTGCAAGAACTACGTCCGTCTGCTGGAGTTTTTGGGTGATGGACACGTATATGCCTGTGGGACCTTTGCCTTTGACCCCCAGTGTGCATTTATTGTAAGTCCGCGTGTTTCCACAACTACACCAACTCAAGTCTTGTCATACTATTAAGTAGGACAATTAAAAAGAAATGCACAAAATAAGACAGCTATAGCCTACATATGCATGGTATTTCAGTAAACCTGTTAGCTTTAGACTGATTGACTGTTTTCCTCCTGCGGTGTATGACTATAAGTGTGTACTCCACTTTCTCTATTATATTTTCTTCTTCCTCTAATTTTTGCTCATTTCTTTATATTCACCGATATTTACGGACAGACAGAAATTACATTTATCTGCCTTCTCTGCCCCATTTAGAACATCTCTTCATTCTCTCTGGAGAAACATGAAGATGGTAGCATGAAGATGGATACTGGGAAAGGGAAATGCCCCTTTGAGCCTAGCCAGCATTACACAGCAGTCATGGCAGGTATGAAACACGTGCTTACTTGGCTATCTAAATAAGGATGTACGGTAGATATATATATTATATATATTGCTTTTGCATATGGTAAAAGCTAATTATAAACGCTAAGGTATGTACCAGGTACGTATTGAAGGGCATTTAGCTGCAGAATGTTTTTGTGCCCCTTAGCACTAGAGCACTTGGTTACTTGTTATGCGTCTGTACCATAAACATGGCTATAGCCTGATTCACTACAGTCTTCGTTCAGTGGAGTTAATACTGATTGCCAGTGACATAATATGATTGCTGTAGCCAATCAAGATTGGCAAAGGCTTTCCCATAGCATCAACACCATAGTGCAGCATCTCATCCACTTCTCAGGGATCCAGGTTATATACATAACCCTAAGATGTTTTCTTCTTAGGGGCCATTGGCTGGCCTCTACAGTGTAGGTGATTTCAGGGTGCCATTCTTATGGGGACATTTGGTTCTTAAAATGTTTTAACACAAAACACATAGAAAACAAAGAAATGACTTAGTAAAAAGTTTAAAAATAAAAATGTCTTTTTATTTCTTTCTCTCTTTCAGGAGGGATCCTTTACACTGCTGCCACAAGTAACTTTCTAGGCACAATGTATGACATTTCCAGGGCAACAGGCATCGAGCAGGAACGCATCCGCACTGAACAATCAATTAATTGGCTTAGTGGTAAGACACTCATCCATCCATCCATCCATTCATCCAGATACAGATATTTACACATTAAAGCCATCATTTAATGTGAATTTACTCCGATTGTTTATAACCACACTCTTTGTGACTCCTCTCTGTTTCTGAACTCAGATCCAGAGTTTGTCAGTTCTGCCTTCATCCAAGAGGATGAGAAGAACAATCCTAATGGTGAAGATGACAAAATTTACTTTTTCTTCACTGAAGTAGCTAAAGAATATGACCTTTACGCCAAGGTCAAAGTGCCCCGAGTGGCCAGAGTCTGCAAGGTAGGAACTAGAGCTGGTCTGTTTTCTTGTCTAGTCTCTCTAGTTTTTTTTTATGGTTTGGCTTGGTTGAAGTCTCAGAGGGATGTTGTACAGTAGTTCTGCTGTCAGCTGATATGTTATGTAATTGTACTGTTCCAGTTGAGTTCAGATTTCTTCAGTCATAAAGTTCTTCTATTCTTTGCCATCTGTCTGTTTTTCATCATTTATTTTCTATCATATCTGATCTATTTTGGTCTCTTTCTCTGTTTTCTAGTCTGATGTAGGTGGTATGAAGACTCTGCAGAGGCGGTGGACGACGTTTCTGAAGGCCCAGCTGGTGTGTGAAGATCGAGCAAGTGGACAGCGATTTAACGTTCTGACTGATGTGTTCACTGTACAGCACCAGCCTGGAGACCCCAGCAGCACACACTTCTATGGCATATTCACCTCACAGTGGTACTTTGTTCTGTTTCATCTCTGACCTGATTTGACCTTCTGTGCTGGATTCATCTCTTTAGAATTTTATTTCTTCTGCTTTTTGTTTCTCCATGATTATTGTTTTGTGTGTTTGTCCTGTTGTGTTGATATGTAATGTGTAGGGAAAGAGGGGAGCTGTCAGCTGTGTGTGTGTACAGTCTGGAGGAGATCACTAAGGTGATGAATGGACCCTTTAAAGAGCTGAAAAAGACCTGTGAGAACTGGATTAACCCAGAGCCCATACCAACACCCCGACCAGGACAGGTATTCAACGGCACACTCAACACCATACCGTACCATATAATTAATATTATACAATAGGTGTAGTTCATGTGTTATTTTATTCACAGTACATACAGACACTAACAGAGCAGTACTGTTGTAGTCACTGTCACCAATGACAATGTAATTTTTGGATCACATGTCAATAAAGGTACATGATGTACATGAGTACATCAGATGACCACTTCCCCCCTCACTTAATTCGGGGGAACTAGTCAAAAACTACCCAACACTGAAAAATAACCCACAAAATGACCCAACAAGCTCAACCAAGTGTTTGGGTTGAAAAAAAAAAACATTTACCCAATCAAAATATATACAGTAGTTATATACAGTAGTATTAGTATATGTGTTTGCTGGGAAACCAACCCATGAACTTAGAGTTGTTAGCATCATGTTTCACTAATTATCTGTAATGATCTATTTCGTTTCTTCTTTCATAACTCTCAGTGTTTGAATAGCGCTCTCATTGAGCAGGGCTTTGAGTCCTCCCTGAAGCTGCCTGATAAAGTGCTGACATTCGTGCGTGATCACCCGCTTATGGAGAACAGTGTGGTGGCAGCACCCCTGATGATCAGAAATGGCATCACGTACACTAAACTTGCCGTTACCTTAACGATGCCCCCCAGTGGCCTGAAGCAACACATGACCACTGTTTTGCACCTTGGAACAGGTAAGAGATATTAAACAGAAAATTAAAAAACAATTATTTAATAATCATCAATAGTCATTTAATCATCATGTGTGTTTTATAAACATGTGCATGTGTTGATAGATCATGGAGAGCTGCACAAAGTCGCTGTAGTTGGTCCGAATGCAACTCTTATTGAAGAAGTCCCTCTGTTTTCTGCACAGGAGCCAGTGAATAACATATTGCTATACAAAGTAATGACATAAGTTTTTATGTTGTTTAATGTGGTCTATTTTATTATTATTATTATAAAACAATACTGTATGTTCAATCTGAATTCATAAATTTTGCCTCCCTCCTAAATCATGTTACTAATATTTAGGGACCAGTGAATGCATTAACTGATCCTCTCTGTCTCTCTGCTGTATAGGATGAGGCTCTGGTAGGCACTCCTCTCTCTCTGGTGAAGTTACCCATAGTGGGTTGTTCTCTGTACTCTACCTGTGAGGTGTGTGCACGTGCCCGAAGTCTTGGCTGCGTATGGAGGCATAATGAGAGAGATTGTGTTTTGAAGTATGTCACACACAAACACTCATTCACACAAAAGCATATCAGAACACACAGATCGAGTCTTCCTTTGTTCATTGTCGTCACACAGTTACATTTATGTTTCAGGCCTGGTGAAGTGGTAGAAACAGATGATTTGGTCAGGCAATGCAACAAAGGTGAAGGTAAGTCTGACAGTGGTACCTAATATCTATATTCCATACCTGTGGCATGCTGTCGATCACCACAGTCACTCATATCATCTCTGTGTTTATAAATGAACTAGAAATTATTTGATAGTAAATACACTTTCAACTGAATTAGGTGAGCAGACCGAAAGGTTGAAAAGCAGAAATGACTTGTCGAAAATTTACAAAGTATATTTTGAGAGATGCAAAACCAAAAAAACATTAGAGTTTGTGTATTTATGTTTCTTTTTATGCGTAAGAATATTTTGTTTTCTATCTTTATGTGGTTGTTCTTTGTAAAAAGATATTCATTGTAAATGTACACATCAATTTTTAATTGAATTGAAAATGTTTTTATAATTAAATAAATCTCTTATATTGTAATATTGGGTAGACAATGATTTGCTATTAAATGAATACAAAGTAGATATTTTCCATTTAATACTTTTCAATAATTTTCTTTGGTTAGGGCTATGAATACAAGCAAAGATGTACATATACAGTGGGTACGTAAAGTATTCAGACCCCCTTAAATTTTTTCAATTTTTTTATGTTGCAGCCTGATACTACAATTGTTTAAATTCATTTTTTTTCTCATTAATCTACATGCTGTACCTCATAATGACAAAGTGAAAACAGAATTTTAATAATGTCTGTAAATTTATTAAAAAGAAAAAACTGAAATATCACATTTACATAAGTATTC
>JAFVLL020043167.1:0-10801 GCA_021397915.2 Tor tambroides
ATGCATCTCAATGGCAGGGATTCAGGAATGTTTTAATTGGTGAGTGATACCCGCTGTCTCTGGTTTCCGGTGAGACCACCGTCTGCGTGTGTGTTAGTGTGTGTGCGGTTGTGTCCGCTGACTCAGTATGTCTTCTCCACCCTCATGCTGGCCACATTAAAACACTTTGTTAGTCTGGTCAGATGTATTCCCTTGCTGCCCACTCAGAGTTTATATCACCGCAAGGTTTTCCTGCCAAAGCCAAGGGTCACTTTTTATTGCCAGCAGAGAGGCGTTTATTTCTCATCCATTATGTGCAGCTGTTGGGATCGTGCGATTAAACTTGCTTCAAATATTTTATTCGCAGAACTCCGCCACTGTGTGCCGTGAAATCTCCTGTCCTCTCATGCCCTGTGCTAACGCCACCGTCCCCGATGGTGAATGCTGCCCGCGCTGCGGAACACGTAAGTCAAGTTTCACAATTCATTATGTAGGGCATCATTCATCTGATCTCTGGCCACATTTAGAGATATGTGACCTGTGCTGGCAAAATGAGTCACAATGAGCAAATTTTCAAAAATGAGTTATTTTTATTTTTGCATTCTCCAAGGCCTTCAAAATGATGTGTGATTTGTTGGAATCAGACAAAAAAAAAATGACTGAGCGACGCCCATTTGAAGTCGATAGAGTCAGCAAAGTCCATTTCGAGAAAAATCAAGTTAAAGTTTTCTAAAGTTCCAAAGCAAAAGACACTGAGCAACACTGCATCTTTTCCTCCAGTTCTTTTCTTAATAATCATTACTATATTAATAATCACAATAGCTATTTTTATTTTATTTTTGTTGTTATAAATTAGAAAAGATGCAAAAAAGAACAAATATATGTGTATATTTATCGTGATCAGATGTCAGTCAGTGCGAGAAGCAAGTGGAGAAAAGGTACTCCTCTCAGAAAACATACAAATAAAGACAATTATGGATGTTTAATTACTATTTGGAGCATTGGGATCGCTAGACCAGGGCTTAATGAACTCATTTTTGTGAAAACCTCAAAATCGACATTTTTCACTTTTTTGGTCTGTAGCTCAAAATTAGCCCATGCACATTTACACTCATTTTGCCAGCATGGATCACATATTTTCTCTGATTGTTTTCTTCAAGCGAACGATGCGGGTGTGGATGGCTGGTCGCCCTGGTCTGAATGGACCCACTGTTCGGTGACCTGCGGCCGAGGCATTCAGCAGCGCGGACGCTCCTGCGACCGAATCAACAGCAACTGCGACGGCACGTCTGTCCAGACGAGAGATTGTTACACGCAAGAATGCGACAAACGCTGTGAGTTCAACTACATCCGCCGCTTGCATCATGTTTGGATCCCCATGCATGTGGTTAATGCTTATTTCTGTCTTCATGCAGTCAAGCAGGACGGCGGCTGGAGCCACTGGTCCCCCTGGTCTTCTTGCTCGGTGACGTGTGGCGAGGGCGTCATCACTCGCATCCGGTTGTGTAACTCCCCTATGCCTCAGATGGGTGGGAAAGACTGCGAGGGAGACGGTCGTCAGACCGAACCGTGCCAAAAGGACCCATGCCCAGGTGAGTGTTTGCACCTGTTGAAGTGTTTGCAGAATATAACCTGAAAACCCCAATGACCCTGCATTTCTCTCGGTCTCTCAGTGAATGGAGGTTGGGGACCTTGGTCACCATGGGACTCTTGCTCCGTCACGTGCGGTGGAGGACTGCAGCGCAGACACCGACTGTGTAACAGCCCCGCTCCCAAATACGGTGGAACAGAAGTCAGAAAGAGCTTTATTGCCAAGTATGTTTGCACATACAAGGAATTTGTTTTAGTGTCACAAGCTTCCAGTACACAGAGACAACAACACCACACAGACAATAAAAAGTAAGATGAGAATAAAAACTACACGTGTAAATATAAATGTAAAAATAAACAAAAAATAGAAAAATAAATTGAAAAAATAAAATAAATTGTATGTACACATGTGCTATAGATAGAATAGAATAGAGTAAGATGTAGGGATGTACTAGGATGTAGGGTGGTAAAGTAACAACTAAATATAAGGTTATTAAAAAAAGAACAGAGTGAAAAAAAGAGAGAGAGAGAGAGAGAGAGCGGAACTTTGCCAGTAGCAAAGAAATAAAGCATTTGTGATGGCTTCCATCCAGCCGTTTTGGATCGCTTGGTTTAACATCCATAATTCAAATCATACACTTGGAACAAATTTGAATGGGCAAACAAACAGTCAGAGTCTTGCAGCCAAACAGTGCATTCCAGCACAGCTGCGTCCCAAACTGTCATGTCCATGGCATATCGCTTCAGACATTAATTTTGTTTAGTGCTTCTCTATGATGTGTGCGTGTATTTAGAAATTTTGTTCGGTGAGGTAAAGAGCGTCTCCAGATGTTTTCTGTCTTTCTGGCTTCATCACTGACTTGGCTGGATGTTCTTGTTTTGAACCAGGACAATTGCCCGTTCACCTTTAACCCAAGACAGTACGACCACGACCGCGATCAAGTTGGTGACCGATGCGATAACTGTCCATACGACAGTAATCCAGAACAGACCGACACTGACAACAATGGCGAGGGTGATGCATGTGCCATCGACATCGATGGTGATGGTAAGTCTTTCATCATGTAACCCGACCAACACAAAGAACACAGGAACCATTATAAGTAATGAGTATTGGTATAACACTGGAATTGATTTGTCCAGGCATCCTGAATGAGAAGGACAACTGTCCATATGTGTATAACACTGACCAGAGAGACAGTGACCGAGACGGAGTCGGTGACCACTGTGACAACTGCCCACTGGAGCACAACCCTGACCAGGTGAGATGCTTGAACTTGCTTTTTTAAGACACGAGTGTGCAGCTATGAACAGCAGAGGATGAAGGCTTTGCAATAATCCATGTGATGTCACAGATCGACTCTGACTCTGACAACATTGGAGACAAGTGTGACAACAACCAGGACATTGATGAGGATGGCCATCAGAACAACCTTGACAACTGTCCCTACATCCCCAACGCCAACCAGGTCGACCACGACAAGGACGGCAAAGGAGACGCCTGTGATCACGACGACGACAATGATGGCGTGCCTGATGACAAAGACAACTGCCGACTCGCCTTCAACCCAGATCAACTGGATTCAGACGGTGAGTACAACGCGCTGCCGCTGATTTTAGTCCATTTTATGTGAAATTTTATTTGTGGAATTGTAAACTTCCACATGCTGAATTTTTGTCTCTTTTCTCCTGCCCAGGAGACGGGCGAGGCGACATTTGCAAGGACGACTTTGATGTCGATAACGTGCCGGATATTTACGACGTTTGCCCAGAGAACTTTGGCATCAGTGAAACAGACTTCCGCAGGTTCCAAATGGTCCCTCTCGATCCTGCGGGAACTTCCCAAATCGACCCCAACTGGGTCGTCCGTCACCAGGGCAAAGAACTTCTGCAGACCGTCAACTGTGATCCTGGCATTGCTGTTGGTAAGTGGCTGAGAGATATCAGCTCATGATAAACACATTCATCTACATCCAAATGTTAATCTTCTTCTTATTGTTGTCCCTCAGGTTATGATGAGTTCAATGCCGTGGACTTTAGCGGCACATTCTTCATCAACACAGACCGTGATGACGACTACGCTGGCTTTGTGTTTGGCTACCAATCCAGCTCACGTTTCTATGTGGTGATGTGGAAACAGATCACACAGACCTACTGGTCTCATACACCCACTAAAGCACAGGGTTACTCTGGACTGTCCGTTAAAGTAGTGAACTCGACCACAGGACCGGGCGAACACCTCAGGAACGCTTTGTGGCACACTGGAGACACTGAGGGACAAGTATGTATTGTTCTCAAGTTGTCATGAGAAAATTCAATTGAGTTTGGTGTTTGAAATATCCTGCTCACCTTATTTTGGACCATTTGCAGGTGCGTACTCTGTGGCATGATCCCAAGAACATTGGCTGGAAGGATTACACTGCCTACAGATGGCAACTGATCCACAGACCCAAAACCGGACACATCAGGTAAGTGTGGAAGCCAACTTAGATCAGGAGTGCCCAATCCCGTTCCTGGAGCTCTAATTTTTTCAGTTAAGCTCCGGTCCTCATGAAACACAACTGAACCAGCTATTTAAGAGCTTGAGGGCCATTTGATAATTGCACACAGGTGTGATGGAGCAGGGTTGGAAATGAACTCTGCAGGTAGGTGGATCTCCAGGAACAGCATTGGGCAGCCTTAACTTAGATCAGGGGTGTCCAAACTCGGTCCTGGAGGGCCGGTGTGCTGCAGAGTTTAGCTCCAACCCTAATCAAACACACATATTTGAAACTTCCAGGCAGGTGTGTTGAGGCAAGTTGGAGCTAAACTCTGCAGGACCCTCCAGGACCGAGTTTGGACACCCCTGACTTCGTTCAACCATTTTTTCCTAGTTACTAAACAGCTAAAACGGAAAAGCAGCTTCACTCACTCCTGTTCTTTTGATTTATTTTTAGAGTCATTATGTATGAAGGCAAGAAAGTCTTGGCTGATTCAGGAAGCATCTATGACAAGACATATGCCGGAGGAAGACTTGGCCTCTTTGTCTTCTCTCAAGAGATGGTTTACTTCTCAGATCTCAAATACGAATGCCGAGGTAACACGTTTGAATGGTTTTGAAGAATATTTCTCTCTGTAGCTGTCTTATTGTTCTGGAAAGCTCACAAGTGTTTGTTTGACTCTCTTGCAGATGCATCTTAACGGCCCCATTAGCATTTTCCTTAAGGATGTGCCTGTTATCTGTTCTTTTCTGTCGGTTTAAATGTGTTCTGTGTTATAAAACTCTTCTGTGGTGGGATCGAGGAACCAAACGTGGAGGCCAAAAACTTTCCATCTAAACAAGGACCACAGGAGCAGGTCCCATCAATACTTTCATCTCATCGATCTCCTCCACTCTTAGCTTGTTTCTTATCATGCAATTGGTAAAGGGAAGTTCTTCTGTAACGTCACCTCAGATTTGCTGTGGACTATTAACATGAAAAAGGAACCACTTATGAACTGAAGAAAAAGCTTCCCCTCGATTCTGTTGGGTTCGAGATCCCACAGGAGGAACTGTTGAGGAGTGACGTGCAGGACGGACTGTCTGTTTGACTTTGTGAAAGTGTGTTCTTCAGCGTGGATGTTTGCCATTGAGACATCCAGATCTTCAGGATTCATTGATTCAGGCTTGTTTTTCCATAAGTTATGAGTTACCCATTACTCCCCCCCCAAATTCAGCAGTCTTGATATCTGCTTTTGATCAGATTCAGTCGTCAGTGTTGACAACCCAAGAGTCTTAATTTCACTGTTTATAGAGTGGAGTGCTTCTCAGGGCTAGAAGGACCTTTGTGATTTGCCATTCAAGGAGGAAGTTAATGTCTTAGATCAATACACAGATGTCCTGATGAGCTTTTATAATCAATCACAGACTCAAGAGTTTTTGTGGCTCTAAACAAGCAGAAATGAAAAAGGAAGTTGAGATGTTACAGAGGGATAATAGGCGCACTTGTTTAATTTATTTATTGTGTTGAGAGAAGCTGGATGCATGAGAACTCATCTCAGTGCCACATATTACTGAAACAAACAAAGAGAACAACTGGAGCGTTTCCTTCCGTCCGGGAGGAACAGACTGGGGTGAATGAATGGTGAACAAAATATGATGTAAACGTACAAATATTACCTCACTGTTGTATTATTGAACTCAACAAAAATTGCAAATTATATTTGTGCCATTTATAATTAAGTTCAGTTTTGTTTTAGAGCTACTGTAGGTAGTAAAACATTAATTCTGTAAATAATGAAAGAAAAAAAAAAACTTTTTTATGAGAGGCCCCAGTAGAACGTGTATGGAAAGTTGTTAATATAAATAGTTAGTGCCTAATTAATGAATGATGTCTTTTTAAAAAAAATAAGTTATTGTTAAAGTTGTTTTTTTCTGTTTTAAAGTCTTATGTGTAGATATATTCTATTTAATATAATTTATGAGGAACTGTAACCTGACATTGGAAGTGTTTGTATAAACTGTTTGCACACTGATGAGGACTTTCTTAGTTTTTTTTATGTTTAAGGATGCTTTAGTGTCAGTATTGTTACTAGTTTTACACAATAATGTTGTTTAATTCTTATCAATCCTTTTGTAAAATCAAAGAACAATAAATACTTTTGAGTAAAAAAATGACAATGAAATGCTTTTGTTTTTAGTAGCTCCATAATCTGCTTAAATGCTTCCCTTGACATGCACTGTGCTCGGTATGAAAAAACAGTCAGCCGGCCTGATTTCTAAAAAAAAAAAAAAGTTTACACAATAAATCTCAAAGAAATGTCTTAAGCAGACATTTTAATTGCGCGGTCTGTGTCTGTGGTTTGGTTTATGGTTAAAATGACTCACGGTTACTGTTACAATAAAAGCTAATTTGGTCAAAAGAGTGTTTTAAAGAAACCCTGTATTTTCTCACGTTCTTTCACATGAAATCCAGGATCTTTTATCAGCAAACACTCGGCTCACCTTCAAGGTCAGGAATGCTGGGAATGCTGGAGTCGCTGTAACGCGTCCAAATGAACACGACACCACATGGACAATCAGAAACCATGTCATGCTTTACATGCAATAATCTACAGTTTGTGAAGAAAATGTGAGCTGTTTTTGCTTTAGCTCTGCACATTGATGTTCTACACTACTGTTCAAAAGTTTGGGGTCGGTATGACTTTTTAATATTTTTGAAAGAAATCTCTTCTGTTCACCAAGGCTGCATTTATTTGATCAAAAATAGAGTAAAAACTGACGGTAAAATATTATTTCAAATAGCTGTTTTCTATGTGAATATCTGTTAAACTGTAATTTATTTCTGTGATCTGCAGCTGTATTTTCAGCATCATTACTCCAGTCTTCAGTGTCACATGATCTTCAGAAATCATTCTAATATGCTGATTTGCTGCTCAAGAAACATTTCTGATTATTATCAATGTTGAAAACAGTTGTGCTGCACAATATTTCTGTGGAAACCGTGATACATTTTATTTTTCCGGATTCTTTGAAGCACAGAAAGTTTGATCATGAAAATTTTTTCGAAATAGAACTCGTGCCATTTTTGATTCATTTAATGCATTCCCCAAATGTTTGGACAGTAGTGTGTGTTAATGAGCCCTAACACAAGTGCACTAGTAAGGGTTCTCAACTAACCAAAGAACAAGCTCAGCATCAGACTGATTCAGATGGATTTGATCCACATATTTTTGGGGTTAATCAAAAGCTCATGACAAGAATAAAAAGACATATTGGTTTGATTTTTGAAAAGGAACATTTTATTTTGTCCTCTTACGTTTTATTTCAGATGTTCTGGAGTCTGATTGTGATACTGACGCTGGCAGACACATCAGAGACTGGATGACAAACACACTTTCATGTCCTCACTTATTGTGCAACTCTAAAAGCACGAAGGCCTAGATTATGAAGAACATTCTCCTTCATATTTCATGCCTCTTTCTTTGTGTCAATCTCACTGTGCCGAGGCATCCCGTAGCAGATCCGAGCCGGAGAGACGTGGAGAAGCATCCAGAGCCGAGCTCGTCCTGAGAGATGATTCTGATGAGGAACCTGCAGGAGATCGGATCATGTCCTCCTCACATTCCAGCAGCAGATTCCTCAACTCATCGTCAGACAAACAAACCGACTGCAAGAGAAGAACAGAGACGGACATGAGCACATGCAGCAGTGAACAAAATACAAACCCTTTCCTCATGAAGAGCTCAAACTAGTTCTGATTTGGAAATGGAGAGTGGATTACTTTTCAGTATGGCAGCTTGAGCATGTTTTTACGAGCATTTACACCCATATGGCCAATAAATAAATAAATTATGTATATATATATATATATATATATATATAACGTAATATATGTATAAAACGTAATATATTAAATTTTCTTCAAAAATGAGCATTTTTATCAGGCTTCTATGTGTAGGTTCAGTAATTGCACTTTAATGGCAACGAATAGGTTCTTTTCATTGGCATTAAAGTGAAATAACTGAACGTAAACATAGGAGAAATGCTCATTTCAGAAGAAAATTTCAAACAGCACTTAGAGGCTTATGCATCTGAACTCTTCATATATATATATATATGACCTGGAGCACAAAAGCAGTGTTAAGTCGCTGGGGTATATTTATAGCAATAGCCAAAAATACATTGTATGGGTCAAAATTATCCATTTTTCTTTTATGTCAAAAATCATTAGGATATTAAGATCATGTTCCATGAAGATATTTTGTAAATTTCCTACCGTAAATATATCAAAACTTCATTTTTGATTAGTAATATGCATTGCTAAGAACTTCATTTGAACAACTTTAAAGGAGATTTTCTCAATATTTAGATTTTTTTGCTCCCTCAGATTCCAGATTTTCAAATATTGTCCTATCCTAACAAACAATACACCAATGGAGAGATTATTTATTCAGCTTTCAGATGATGCACAAATCTCAGTTTCGAAAAATTGACACTTATGACTATTTTGTGGTCCAGGGTCACATATATATCTTCATATATTTATTTATATCTATATATATCTATATCTATCTATCTATATATATATATACTTATTTTTTTATTTAATTTTTTTTTTTGGCCAAAATATATTTTAAATACATACTGAATATAAGTTGTAGAGAGTGAAGCTCAATGAAATATATTTTGAAAATTGAAAATATATTTAGTTTCAACCTTCATATATACCAAAATATATTTTAAAATGTATTTCAGAAGCAAGAAAATACATTTCCAATCTCACAGTAGCCTACATTCTTGTTTTATTTTTAGTCATTATTTATGAATTATTATTTTTATTAAAATGTGTTATATGCTCACGTGTTACAAACAACCAAAAAAAAAAAAACTTCAAATGTGATGTGAATGTATTTTCTTGAATTGAAATATATGGAGGGTAAAATATTTATTAAAATAAAAATATTTTTAAAATAAATGTTGAAAAATATACAAAAAAATATTGGTAGAAAACATATTTTAGCAAATACATATTTTTTTATATTTTGAAATATATTTAAAAATATATTTGAATTTTTCCACATGAATACACCCCAGAAGATATCATTTGTCAAAGTGATCTAAAGTTGAAAGAATTCTTCTTCTGAACAGACTAAAGCACAGTGCGTTCATCATTCGACTCACAATGACATTCTCCAGACAGTTCTGACCTCCAGTCATCAGCTCATGTTCCTCAGTAAACTAATGTCTTTCTTCCCTCGGGGTGCGAGAGGCGCTGGAGGTCAAGATGAGGGTAAAGGTTGAGTTCAGACCTCCTCAGTTTACCACCATCACCATTACAACACACACCGAACACGCTCACACGGCAGAAACGCACGCTCATACTCAATACTGTCTGGGTTTCCAGCAAACATCTGAACTTCTTTAAATCAAGACACATTTACTGGAGATTCACAATGACTAAGAAGTCTTGTTTTCTGAAAAATGTATCAAGTTGATCATTAAAACATGTGCAAATATCTGTCACTGGGGTCAGAAATATAAAAGTGTTTTCTCTTTAAATGAAGTCCATTGTCAGATAAATGTTCTGGTTTAATCATAAAATCACTTCATTTTGATCAGTTTCTCTTGTGAATCTCCAGTAAATAAGTCTTGTATTTGTTGCAGTTAAATTTGACGAATCGTTTCTGAGTTTTGGGAAATACTAGTAAACCTGATTTTTTTTTTCTTGATATTTTGTGACTTTTTCTCGTTTCTGATGTGTTGTGAAATGTGCATACAAACATTCTCTTGGGATTATATTGTTTGCAGGTCAATTTTTCATCATTAATGTCAGCTGCTACAGAAACAAATGTATATTTTAGATTATTTTATGTCAGTTTCTCAGCTGCTCTCTGAGGGTGTTTACATTCACATTTATGCATCTGACAGATGCTTTTATCCAAAGAAATTAACACTGAGAATCGAACCCATGATCTTGGCGTTGCGAGCGCCACACTTTCACTGTTTGAGCTTTAGGAATGCACATGGAATAAGTCCTTTTCCCCAATTCTTTTAAAAATTAAAATATTCAATTTAAAAATAAAATGTTAAAATGTTACAAATAATAAAATAAAATGTTATAATGCTGTTTATAAAATTTGCAGTTTGCGAAAAAAGTAAAAATAGATAAATTCAATTTTATTTTAAAATATGTTCTCATGTTTATTTTTTGAAATGTGAGGGAACTATTAAAGATTTAGACCCACACCATAAAAATTGCACCTATATTACATATACATTCCAAAGCAGAATGTTGTACTTTTTACTGCACTACATTTCATAAATAAAAGTTGTTTTTTTACCTTTAATACTTCAGAACATTAAAAATGTAGTACTTTCTTGTACTCAAGTAAAACTTTGAATTACGTTTACTTGAGTAAAAGTAAGAAAGTACTAGATTTCTACTGTAATTAAGTATTAAATCATATTTAATATGAAACGCAGTGCAGTAAAAAATACAATATTATGCTTTGGAATGTTGTGAAGTAAATGTTTTCCAAAGAAAAACACTGATACAGTACAGACACTGGAAAAATTTACATTTAAAGCAGAGTAAAAATTATATTATTTATATAAAATTGTATATATATATATATATACATACACAGTGCCCTCCACTAATATTGGCACCCTTGGTAAATATGAGCAAAGGTGGCTGTGAAAATAAATCTGCATTGTTTATCCTTTTGATCTTTCATTCAAAAAGTTCACAAAATTCTAACCTATCATTGA
>JAFVLL020043168.1:0-17178 GCA_021397915.2 Tor tambroides
CCCCCCCAGTTTGGGAACCACTGAATTAAATAATGGTTGAGCTTAAGTGATGAACAGCTGCTGTTAACAAACAGAACACAAGAAAAAGAAACACAGAAACACAAGAACTACTTCTACAACTGACTTCAGTCACAGCCTTAGATGAAATCAACTGAAATAAAATACATTAAAACTCTCAAAATCTGATTAAACACAACCCCACAAACAGCAGCTGCACTTATTAATAACCAGACTGACTTTATTTCTGTTAGACGTCTACAGAAGATATTATTGAGAATTAACTAAGGTTTAGATGTTGATTTATTGTTTCATTTGAAGTAACCATGTTAGAGATCAGTGTTTGCTTTAATTGGGCTCTTGACCCTTGACAAACAAAAACTCAAGAACTACAACTAACGTAAGCCACAGCCTTAGATGAATTCAGCTGAAGATAAAAGATATTAAATTTCTGAAGATCTCAGCAGAGGAGGATTAGACAACTCCACAAACAGCATTACCAGCTTCGTTTGTTACTAACCAGACTGACTTTATTTCTGTTAGAGGTCTACAGAAGTTTCTGAGAATTAACAGGAGTTTAAAATTGTTTGTTTCATTTGAAGTCACCATAATGGTGACTGGTGTTTCCATTCTTAAAGCTTATTACAATTAGCTTGTTTTCATGGTGTGTTAAACACGTTTGCAGTAGCAAATAAATACAAAATGAGACCAGCTGATGGTAGTTAGCTACTGATGGTTCATCATCATCATAATAAAATGCCTGACTCACTAATGCTATCTGACTCTAACAGAAACTGCAGCTTAAGATCAACAGTATTGTAAAGATAAAGATTAAAATAAAGCACAAAAAGTCATCATAAATCAACACATGAACCTCAGCAATGGTGACAACAGAAAGTGTAATGTTGCAATGCATGCTGGGTACCATTGTACAAAACTCCCAGCATGCATCACAGCATGAATAAATTATGCAGCTGAATTGTCCTATTATTTTCTTTCATTCTAATTTGGGTTCATGTACTTTTTGCTGGTTTTTTGTTGTTGTTTTTGTAGCTTTTTGTGATGTCCAGAATTGATCCGATTAGCTTAATATTTTGTCACCACTGTTGAGATTCATATGCTGATTGCTGTGCACATCAGCGTTACTGACATTTTTGAGATTTTTTTATATCTTCAAACTGATGCTGCAACTGATAGTTTTAACAAGCAATTAATAAGAGTTAAGGTCCCAGCTAATGGAATCACCATTATGGTGACTTCAAATGAAACAAATATTAGATTTAAACCCCTGTTAATTCTCACTAAGAACTTCTGTAGACCTCTAACAGAAATAAAATCAGTCTGGTTAGTAATAAATGAGTTGTTTAATGCTCCTTTGCTGAGATCTTCAGAGATTTAAAGTCTAATCTTCAGCTGAATTCATCTAAGTCTGTGGCTTAAGTCAGGTGTAGTTCTTGAGTTTCCGTTCGTTTCATTTTTTCTGTTCTCTTCTTTCCTTCTGTTCTCTTCTTTCCTTCAGTGATTTTGCTTGTTAACAAGCTGAGAGGAATCTATAAAATATATATAAAGATTTGTGGCTCAGATGAGGTCCAGTGTGGTTTATTTATTTGCTCTTGGCTGACATGTGGCATTGCTATGGACTGCTTTTGGCCCAGATCTGTCAAACAGGAGCGGTCCGTCCAAGTGCCATCATTCCATGCTACATGTGGGCCAGATCATCATTCCACATGTGCCAGATATGGGCCAGATCTGGGCCTACAATATGTTGCTATCTGGGTAGTCATTAAGTCCTGTAATTTTAGGTTTCTTTGGGATAGGGATGATGGTGGAACTTTTGAAGCAGGAAGGGATTTTGCACAGCTCCAGTGATCTGTTGAAGATCTATGTGAAGATGGGGGCCAGCTGATCAGCACAGGATTTCAGCAGGCTGGTGTGACACTATCTGGGCCTGGTACTTTCTTTAGGCTGATTTATATTTCTGCATCGGATATACGCCATAGCCTATACGCCGTAGGCTGTGTGTCGGCTTTCATTTATGCTTCTGTGTTGTTCTCCACATCGACATGAAGTACACATGAAAACTGTTAGTCTGCAGTGTCCACAGGCACATTGCTTATGTAACCCGCAACACCACGGCAAAAGCCAAAGAAGAAGCAGCTTGTCAGAGAAGCATCAGCCGTGATGGCCGCAAAGAAATATAAAATAACAAATAATTTATTTAAAACTACAAAAAAGAGACAACAATGGAACAGAAGAAGATGGCATTCTTTCAATCTTCACAAGGACTTGTACCATGGCAGAACAACACTGTTTGTCACGGACAACAAAGTGATGTATAATGCTACGTTTCATAATAAATGATAAGACACTTGTTCTTTGCTTTGTTTTATTTTAAATAAAAAGGTGTAACATTAAAATATACAACCCGAATTCCAGAAATGTTGGGAGGTTTTTTAAATTTGAATAAAATGAAAACTAAAAGACTTTCAAATCACATGAGCCAATATTTTATTCACAGAACATAGATAACATAACAAATGTTTAAACTGAGAAATTTTACAATTTAATGCACAAAATGAGCTCATTTCAAATTTGATGCCTTCTACAGGTCTCAAAATAGTTGGGACGGGGGCATGTTTACCATGGTGTAGCATCTCCTCTTCTTTTCAAAACAGTTTGAAGATGTCTAGGCATCGAGGTTATGAGTTTCTGGAGTTTTGGTGCTGGAATTTGGTCCCATTCTTGCTGGATATATGTTTCCAGCTGTTGAAGAGTTTGTGGTCGTCTTTGACTTATTTTCATTTAATGATGTGCCAAATGTTCTCTATAGGTGAAAGATCTGGACTGCAGGCAGGCCAGTTCAGCACCCACACTCTTACGAAGCCATGCTGTTGTAATAGCTGCAGTATGTGGTTTTGCATTGTCCTGCTGAAATACACGTCATCTGGAGGGGAGCATATGTTGCTCTAAAACCTTTATATACAGGTCAGTATCACTGTACATAAATAGCTCATTTGCCATGATAACTTCACATAAAATTGACCATGAAAGTGTGTGTTATATTAGGCTAAGTTTTATATTCATAACAAAACCATTACTTGGCTCTTTAGATACTTTTTCTAGATTTTCTAGATTTTGTCTAGCTTTGTGTAAGAGGATGCGTGTTATTTTGCTTTGTCCCATGCACTGTTCATTAAATTTGAATGAGAGTAGACTACAGTCAAAACATAAAATTAAAAAATGTTGTTCTCTATTAATATTTTGTAAAAAAAAAAATTTAAACTCAATTTGAGTCATTTGATCAATTTGATCATTTTGATCATTTGGTAATAAAAACGATATTTTTATTTAATAAAAAAGAATAGTTTTTCAATGTTCCTTGAATGGTTGTCAACCCTATCATGTTGGGAAATCCGCCCATTTAAGAAAAGGCCATCCCCTTAAGCGACATCAGGACAACAGATTATTTGTCTCTTCAGTGGTGGGAATTTCAGCCGCTTAGGTGAATAAATTGGTGACTTTTCAATTGAAAAAATTTCTTCGTATGAGTTTGCTTACTTGCTTTTCCCAGTTTTAACATGTCCACACTATCGGCATAAAATATGCCAGAAGTGATTAGAATACAGTATTTTCAAAATATGTAAGTTTATGTATACCAAATTCTCTTCAACAACCAGACTAAATATTTAGCTAGTCACAGTTTGTTGTAAGCTAATATGCTAATTGAAGCTCAAAATGTCCACCCTGTCGTCGTTCCAAAATGTCCACCCTGTTGGCCATTTAGACTCGATAGAGTGGACAGACGCATGACAGGGTGGACTGAATGAAAATGAATGGGGAGGGGTTGGTATATCAATGTGATTGAGGATGTAATTATATTGTTTATTATTATTATTATATTATTTTTTTAGAAGTTGAATAAATGTTTCATTTTCATATTTTGTCATGATTTGTGTGTTCTGCATTATGTGTCCACACCATCATGTGCTGATCCACCCTGTCATCTTTATATTTTACAATAATATTTTAAATAATATTTCAATCACATCTATATAATCCAGAGTGTTCAATAGCTAGGTGTGGGGGCAATAACATGCAAACAAAAAGCTGAATCCAAATAGTTTTCTCCAAATAAGAAAAAATACATGTGTGAATTGTATGAGTTTCTTTAAAAGCACATGGTTTGCATAAAATCTTTTATGTATTTATGATTTGAAAGCAAACAAATAACCCTGTTTAGGAAAGGGACATCATACTTTTCATAAAATATCATTTGCATCCTAATTTTGCAATGAAAACGTATTTAACAGTAATACATATGTCCATGACAGGGTGGACATATCTTATGGTTTATGCTTTGAATAATGGCCCATAATTATCTAAAAAATGTGTGGGAGCTCAGCTAATATATTTCTATAGTACTTGAGTGTCTACTATTTATGATATGACATAAAGCGAATGGGAAACTGAAGCCAAAATTTTTGAGTATTGTGAAAGGCACTCTATGATGATATTGACCCATACCTTTCACCATTCATAGTGCCTTCCAAAACATGCAAGCTGCCCATACCGTATGCACTCATGCACCCCCACACCATCAGAGATGCTGGCTTTTGAACTGAATGCTGATGACACGCTGGAAGGTCTCCCTCCTCTTTAGCCCGGAGGACATGGTGTCCGTGATTTCCAACAAGAATGTCAAATTTGGACTCGTCTGACCATAGAACACTCTTCCACTTGAAACAGTCCATTTTAAATGAGCCTTGGCCCACAGGACACGACGGTGCTTCTGGACCATGTTCACATATGGCTTCCTTTTTTCATGATAGAGCTTTAGTTGGCATCTGCAGATGGCACGGCGGATTGTGTTTACCCGCAGTGGTTTCTGGAAGTATTCCTGGGCCCATTTAGTGATGTCAGTGACAGAATCATGCTGATGAGTGATGCAGTGTTGTCTGAGGGCCCGAAGACCATGGGCATCCAACAAAGGTCTTCGGCCTTGTCCCTTACGCACAGAGATTTCTCCAGTTTCTCTGAATCTTTTGATGATGTTATGCACTGTAGATGATGAGATTTGCAAAGCCTTTGCAATTTGACGTTGAGGAACGTTGTTTTTAAAGTATTCCACAATCACAATTACACAATTACACACTCTTTCACAGATTGGAGAGCCTCTGCCCATCTTTACTTCTGAGAGACTCTGCCTTTCTAAGACATCCCTTTTATGTTACAGACCTGATGTCAATTAACTTAAATAGTTGCTAGATGTTCTCCCAGCTGAATCTTTTCAAAATTTCTTGCTTTTTCAGCCCTTTGTTGCCCCCGTGCCAACTTTTTTGAGACCTGTAGCAGGCATCAAATTTGAAATGAGCTCATTTAGTGGATAAAAGTGTCAAATTTCTCAGTTTAAACATTTGTTATGTTCTCTATGATCTATTGTGAATAAAATATTGGCTCATGTGATTCAAAAGTCTTTTAGTGTTCATTTTGTTCAAATTTAAAAAACGTCCCAACATTTCCGGAATTCGGGTTGTATTAAAGTGCAAAAAACACACACAAATCTCAAATACATACGGAGTAAGGGGTATTAGCAGACCAATCACAGCACTTGCAGTCCGCATAGAATTGACATGCTTTGACATTTTTGGAGAGGTGTAAGTCACGCATACTACGCACAGGCTTTGGCGTAGTTACGGCATAGGTTCGACGCAAAAGTATAAATCAGCCTTTGCTCCTCTGTTTTCTGAAGACCTGACGCATATCATTTTCACTGATCTGAAGTGCAGGAGTAGGGGAGAGGGGGGTTGCAGGAGGTGTTAATGGTTGTGTAGAGAGGTGTTCAGAGCAGGTGCAGGGTGTTTTTGCAAACCTGCAATAAAACTCATTCAGATCATCTGCCAGTTGTTGATTTTACACAGTACTGGGGGATGGTGTCTTGTAGCTGGTGATGTCTTTCAGAACTTTCCGCAATGATGCAGGGTCATTGGAAGAGAATTGTTTCCTTAGCTTTTCAGAATAATTCCTGTTTGCTACTCCGATCTCCTTTGCAGTGTGTATTTGGCCTGTTTATACAAGACTCTGTCCCCATTCCTGTAGGCATCTTCTTTGGCCTGACAGAGCTGTCTGAGTTTTGCGAACCATGGTTTGTCATTGTTGTATGTTAAATGAGTCCTGGTAGGAATGAACATGTTCTCACAGAAACTGATATAGGATGTTACAGACTCAGTGAGCTCGTCCAGATCATTGGCTGCAGCTTCAAAAACACTCCAAGCAGGCTTGTAAATCCCTCAAAAATAGACTATTGTAGTTATGGTTTTCTCATTTATATCTCATGATTAATGTTAATTTTCTTGCTTTAAATCTAGATTAAAAACCCATCTCTTTAACTTGGCTTACACATAACACTAACACACTAACACATTTTTATAATTCTGATCTGTTAAAGGATTGTTAGGCTGCATTAATTAGGTCAACTGGAATCGGGAACACTTCCCATAACACCCAATGTACTTGTTACATCGTTAGAAGAAGGGCATCTACTCTAATAATAGTCTGTTTCTTTGTTATTCCGAGGTCACCGTAACCACCAGATCCAGTCTGTATCCAGCCCAGATGGTGGATCAGCACCTAGAGATGACCTCTACAGCCCCGAATGTCAGCGGAGACCATGCCAACTAGGTGAGCCCCAGAGACAGATCCCCTCTGAAGATCTCATCACCTAGACGGCCATTGGCATAAGACCACGGGAACCATGATGAGTCCTCTGCACAATCTGACTTTGTTGCAGCCTAGAGTTAAACTGCTGATTTCATCTGGCCAGAGGAGAACAGACCACTATTTTGACACACTGTTTGCCTGTTTAATACTGTAAAGCTGCTTTGACACAATCTGCATTATAAAACGCGGTTTTTAAATAATGGTGACTTGACATGACTTACCAGAGCTTTGTATCTTATTCATGATAATCTGCAAAAGTTCATGATTCCTATCCACAGCAAAGATTAAAAATTGATGTCTTTTGTTTATCAAGATGAAATAATCTAACTTTATTTTTGGGATAAAAAATCCAATATTAGTTACTTGTGAACCTTAAGGGTGAACCATTTATTCATGAAAAAACAAAGCATTTTTGCTATGTTAATGATATCCTTCCTGTTGCCCACTAGAGGTTGTGTTGTTTTATCTAAGGGCAAATTTTCCACAGAAACACACTGAAGTGAAACATGTGATGTGAGAAGAGGTTGCCATTCTGTTTGCTTTCTTTCCAATACACAATTTTTCAAAAAACGAAAGCTCATCTGTGTCCTTTTATAGTGTTAAAACTGATTTCTAAGTAAACAATTCAGCAACTAGCCAGCCTTCTACTGATATCTGAGAGGAGTAAGTGCTACCAATTGGTGTAAAGAACTTGGCATTGTGATTAACATTGCTTTCAAAAGGGGCTAAAGAGAATTTAACTTTGAATGTAGTGTCTAATGTAGAGAACTGTGTGTTTCAGTTTTAGTGTGTAAACAACTGGGGAAAAACTGTAAAAGGTTCAAAAAAAGTTCATTTTTTATCCTATTGTTGGTCATATTTGTTTGGTTAGTGTCTTTGTGGATTGTGTTTCATCTGCTGTTGCAGGGTGTAAATATATATTTGAAATATAACAGAAATCATTTAGTGAAGTGACATGGAACTTTGATGCCATGGACAGACTATTTGGAATATGTTTATTTCATGTTAAGTATACAAATACATTTACATATCTATGCACTTGGATGTACTGAAGTATATTTGACTGGGCTAAGTAGTACTCCAAATAAAGTTTAATGGTAGCACTTTATAATAACTGCACGCTATGAATCATTAGGTAAGCATTAGCAAATAGTCAGTTCATCCTTTATAAAGCATTGTCCCAACATTAATAGTCATTAGTAAGCCGTTTATAAATACAGCTATAAATGCCTTGTTCTTGATTTATGAGCATATCTATTACAAAAAAATATATCTCTTTCAATTTGTAATGAAAAAGTATGTATTATATACTGCTATAAATGTGGGATTGGATGGACAATAAGTGTGAGATCAAGCATGCAAGACTGGCAATCCAAACCTCACAAATCTATTTATCCTATATATTGGTCAATTAGTACGCTATGGAGGGTTTGAAAATGTTCTTTTTTACATGTAAAAAGGAAACATTCTTAGGTGTAAATGCTAGCATGTAAACAACAGCTATATAAATATTCAAATTAATCTTCTTATTGTCATAAATAAATTAGTGTTTTAGTGAAATGAACCCCAGAATGAATCTTCCTTCTCTACTTTATCTACATGTTTCTTTAAGACTGTAGCAGCATAATAGTGAAGAATCTAAGCCGCCAACAGTTTAAGAGTTAAGATTACTCTATCAACACTCTGACCTTGAGCAACAAATTTAACCACATACATGGAAGTTCTTATATTCTAATGTTTACAAGGTACGTAGAGAGTCAAATAATGTATTTATCTGTCAAATGTCTACAATTGTACTTTAAAAACACAAGCATCCTCCAAACTAAAGTGAACTGCAATTCCTTTGGATGGCTTGACTTTAAATGTTAGACTTTACATGTGTCTTTGTTGTTGTCTATGTCCTACTAATGGTTTGGGTGTAATTCTGAATAGATGTTTGAAAGTATGCGGCAGTGTTCTTTTGCGGTTGGAATGTTATGATAAAAGATTTTGGTATGAAATAGCTGAAGAGAATTCCATATATACTAGATATCTGGGCCATTGCATTCAGAAGCATGATGTACTTGCTTTTGACAGAAAGATATGCTGTGAAATATACAATCCAGCTCAGATAGTACAAAATTAAACAGAAGGTTATTGATTTGGCCTCATTGTAATTTTTAGGCAGATCTCTTCCCATGTAAGAAAATATGAGACACAGGAGACCAAGAAACCAACTTATAAACACGACTATGGTGAAGGTTATTGCGTTCCCCATTTCACACATGAGCATAATTTGGTCTTTAAAAGTCCAGGAGTCAGCAATGGGTTTGTCAGGAGAGACAGTCATCCATATCACACAAAAAATGAAATGAATGAAAGAAGAAAATGCAATGAAGAGCCACTGTCCGTTGTGCTTTACCCACAGGCTGTGCACCTTAGGAAACTGAGCAGCCATTTTAAAAACACAAATAATTTGAAAGGAACGGACAGTCAAACAGGAAATACAGATAGTGAAGAAAAATGCAAATATGGCATTTCTCAGGAGGCAAAATACAAATGTGGGTTTTCCAAAGAAAAAGAACACACTTATGCTAGACATAATCAAACACATTAACATGAGGAGACACATGCTGCCTCCAGCAGACTTTACCACAGGCGTGTTGAAGTTGTAGGCAAAAAGGCCAAGTATGGCAATAAGGAGAATAATTAGGAATGTGGCAGAAAACATGACAATGACAGAGGATATTTCTGCAAACTCAAGATAGACAACAATGCGTTTTTTACATGTCGTACTGCCCTCATCAGACCATTCGCTCTCTAAACAGGGAAAACAGGTATAGGGGTCCCCTGAAAAAAAAAAAAATAATAATATGAATGTTAAGTAATACCATTTTAACCAAGAGCCATGATAATATTAAATACATGTGGGAAAATATTTTGTTTTCACTTTTCAAAAAGTATCCTAATTCCAGTAAAGTACTGGTGACAGAACTGACTGAAGATGCTTAAATACCAAGGTGTCATTGAGCACCACCTAAGGTACTTACGAGAATAATCCACATAGCTGTTACGTGGGCATTTTTTACATGTAAAACAGCAACTATGAAAACCTTCAGGTTGCCTTGAATATCCTGGCTTACACTCAATAGAGCAGTTTGAGAAAGGAACCTTTAAGGAATGGAAAATATATTATTATATTTACAGTTTCTGTAACTAAGATTAGAGTTCTCAAACAATTAACACAGCCTGAACACTATGTAATTTCCATAAATGGACTGAAAATGAAAAAAATACAAATTACATAAACACTACACACACATTTATCAGATCTGCTATCAAATCAGCTAACAGACAACTAAACTAAAGCCATCTTCATTATTCTACATGGCATCAAATTGATATCTTATGCATGAGTAAGGAATTTACTTTGCATTTGCTTTGCATAAAGGGGATTATCTGAGATAACCAAGATCAAATATAATAAATGAGAGGAAAAGGCAGAGAATGAGAATAGGTGGAGTGGGTTGAGTAAGGTAAGACTTTATTTTAAGGACCAGTTGTCACAATTAACTAGTTGCTTATTAACATGCATATACTGGCTGTTTATTAGTATTTGTAAAGCACATATTAATGTCTTATTCTGCATGACCAAATTCTACATCCCTAATCCTACCCCATACCTAAACTTAACTACTTCCTCACTAACTATTATTAAGCAGCAAATTAGGAGTTTATTGAGGCAAAAATCTTAGTTAATAGTTAAGTTAATCGTGAGAATTGGTCCCTAAACTAAAGTGTGAATGAAGGAATCTGTGAAGAGGAAAGAGGAAAATTTCCCCCTACACTTTCAAGGGTGAGCAGTGCACTGAAAGCATTGGAGAAAGATGAGGTACCCTCTAAATGATGAATCACGGTCTCTTCAAGGGTTCCATTCTATCTATAGTCAATCTCAGCTAAAAAAAAAAAAAAAGGAGGAATGTCATTGGTCTGCCACAGTGTGTCACTGGTCAACAATGACCAAATCACCGTCTGTTTTGTGTGTCATTCAGTGCTTTTTTTAATAATAATCAACAGCAATTAAAAATAAATAGCAAGGTTTTCTTGGGTTTGGGCCAGTGTCGAATTCCATCATGCAGCTTTGGTTAGAAAAACTGGTCCCACTTTATATTAGGTTGCCTTAACTACTATGTACTTACATTTAAATGAATCATTTGATACAATGCACTTATTGTGTATATGCATGTTTTTACATTGTACTTATATATTTTAAAATACCTACATGTAATTACATCTGTAATTAATTTTTGTAAATACATTTATAATTACACTGTTGACCCAACCCTTACACCTTAACCTACCCTTAAACCTGCCCATACCACCAAATCTGTCACTAACCTTAAACATATCCCACCTCAATAACAGCAAAAGTGTTTTGAAATACAATATGACCACAATAAGTCCATTGTACTTAATTTTTTATGTAAGTACATAGTAGTTAAGGCCACCTAATATAAAGTGTGACCGAAAAAATCACGTACATTTTGTGATGATGTTGCTTCCACCATTTCTGGATCCATTTTTGAGATTTCTCTTCCTGGAGATAGAGGATGTTCGCCCACAACCTTTATGAAAAAGTAACTCTTCTCCAAGTAACAGAAGAGGCCTGCAGAGATATTGAGGCATATGCATGCCAGGAATAAATTCCAAGTGAATTCACCCCGTCCTTTTTTTAGATCCATAGCTCAAGACAAACACACGGGGGGAAAATCGCTCACACTTTATTTTAAGTTACAATTCTCGCCATTAATAAACCATTAACTTTGACTTTTGCCTCAATAAACTCCTAATTTACTGCTTATTAATAGTTAGTAAGGTAGTTGTTAAGTTTAGGTATTGGGTAGGATTAGATATGTAGAATATGGTCATGCAGAATATGTGCTTTATAAGCACTAATAAACAGCCAAATATGTTAATAATAGGCATGCTAATAAGCAACTAGTTAATCATGAGAATTGGTCCCAATACTAAAGTGTTACCAAAAACTCTCTATTGTGTCAACTTTATGATAAGTGGGCTTTTTCAATATACATATGTATGAATATGTTATCAACTGAGAAAGTTTTGACATCAGTATTTGCTTTTTGTGTTAGCTGAATAATTAGTATGAATCATTTTGCTAGACAGCTGTGTTAATTGTTTTGAGAGTATTGCCATTTGTAGGAATATGTCAAACAGGTTGAGAAAAACTGTAAACTACAAAGGTATATGCTTAGATAGAAGCTCACCAAAAAATAAATAATTACAACTTACAGAATCATTGGTAATCCAGGGCAAGAGAGAGTTGTCAATGGTAAAAGTAGTTTTTGGGTATGTGTCATATGTGCCCACCATCTCAAACTGAGGAGGATTCACGTCAGTGTGCCAGTGCACAACTGCATAACTGATGATTGGATCATAATTTTCATCGTATTTCACCTGGCGGTCGTTAAGTGGAAAATCCAACTTCTTCATTTCTCTCATAAGCTATGGTGAAGTGTGTTCAAATAAAAAAGACAAATAATTACTAAATAATAATATTATTATTATAACATGCACAGCATAAATATTATTCATTTATTTATTCATAATAATAGTATAAATGATAATATAATTATTAATTATCTAATTAATCAAAACATTGCAATATATTTTCATTAATTAAAATGCATTCACTTACCATGTATGGCTTGGCCTTTGTGTTTTTTGGGCACACATTTATGTCACACTGCAGAACATTATGTAATGCATGAGCTATGGTATATATGGCAGCATAGATGGCGAAGGAGAATGAGGGATTCTCGTTTATAATCTCTTCTGCGGTCAACAATGGGCAGTAATCACAAACTTGATTACATGCCTTATTCTTACTCTGGACATTACTCTCAGCACTATAGGCATTAATTGTTCTCCTGTCTTTATAGACAAAGTCATCAAATCCAGGCAAAGACAACAATCTCTCTGTAATGCCAATGACTGTGCCAATTTTCCTAATTCCTGGCTCTCTTGGAAGCTGTTGATTCATAGCCCAGGTTTCACTCGCAATCCATACTTTGTCTCGGATATTCTCCGCTATGGCTGTTTTGATTATGTTGACTGCATATTGTGGCACAGCGAAAACAACAATGACATTGATGTTGAGCATATCAATCTTTTTAAGCGTTTGACTATAGTTTGCATTTAGGCTCAGACCCTCTTGATAGGCCAAACAAATGCCGCTATTGCTGATATACTTGTTAAACAGCTTTAGTCCATCTGAACTGTAATTGTCTTGGCTACCAAGAAAGGCAACCCAGTTCCAACCAAACCACCGTATGATGTGAATAATCATCTCTATCATGTCTTTGTTGCTAGGAACTGTTCTTACAAAAGTAGGATACTGAAGTTTATTGCTTAATGCATAGCTAGAAGCTCCATAATTCACCTTTGAAAGAGAAGAAAACACTATATTATAAACAATTCATTTACTGTAGCATTATATACTAACTTGGTATTTTGTTTTGTAAAAAGAAATGAAATTTACCATTGGTATAAGGCCCATTGTAATCAGTGGTGCAATTGTAATAGTCCTTGTGCTTCCGTATGGCCCTGTTAAAGCAATCACTTTAGGCTGATAGTTGTTGAATTTTTCTTTAGGTTTTATTGAGCCATTCTTTGAGATAAAAGTTAAAACTGAACGGAAGTTCTTTGTATTAGAACAATGGTCAAAAATTTCATAGCCCAGAGAAACATTGGGCAGAAGAGTGGTGGAGTTATTAATTTCCTCAATAGTAAACCTCATCACTTGCAACATCTGATAGCCAGATGCAGAGGTACTGTGCCTAAAAAACACCAGTGAGGAAGTTAATATCATGTAATTGAATATTCAGTTTAGAAATATGAAATGCTTTTTTGATTTAAAATACTGCGTAGCGATAACCCTAGACTGGTAAAAGGTCTTTGCTTACCTGAAACATTCAGTGTTCTCTGGGGTGAAAAGGGGTGTCACTTGGTCAATTTCATGTAAAGCAAAAAGGCCACCCAATAAATAATCTCCCTCCAAGCTGAAGTCAGACGTGGAATGTGGCCAAGAAATTTTGAAAAAGGAACAACTGGTAAAACACAAAAAGAAAACGCAAATTCTTATGAGAAGCATGGTTTAAGATGAATTGCTGGTCATGAAACAGGTATGTGCAATGGCTAGCCATTTGAGAGAGGTGAGACTCATATAGTACTCTTAATTTGCTTAAAACACATTTCTATTTGCTTAAACCACTCAAATGCCTATTTCCATATCTAAACTCACAAAGCATATGCCAATCAGTTACTAAGTAGAGCATTACACCACAAACATCTCCTCATACATAAATTTACAAATTAAATCAAACTCTTATGAAATAAACTGTAACCTTCTGAGCTCTCAGGAGTGGTTTTATAGTTGGATTAGAGTAACAAAGGTTTCTCAGTTAAGAGATGGTGAGGAAATAAAAAAGAGCAATGTGCATACATTATGAGATTTTATGAGAGTTAATGCGATTACTGTGGTGTTACATCACATTTTGAGTATAAAAAAAAAACAGTTAATGCCCTCCCTTACTGCTGAAAATGCTGAAAACATCAGTTCATAGATTTCCAATGGACTAGGCAAAAAAACAGCAACTCTATCTGTGGTTTCATAAAATCCTACTGATTTAGGGAAACTGTGACCTTAAAACAGGAAGGTTATTCGGATATATTTTACATTTACATTCAATTTGCTTAATCCAGTTCCTGGATCAATTTAAATGCTTTTGCATATCTGTCAATAATATAGATATGTCACACAAGTCTCACATTACACAACCAGTGTCACTTACTGACACAGATTTCTAAGAAAGGACATTCTGCACAGGAACCAGATTTTCCATAACGTGTTATAATGCAATTTTTAAACTGTAGACACTATAAATGCAAATAGATAGCTTACAAATAACATTAACTTTCTACAAAGTCTATGAGTATGAAAATAGTCATATCTCTCCTCATATCATTAAGGACGCACTGATGCTTGTTAATGAGCTTTTGCAACACAGAAAAAAATCAAAACAGCTTTAAACAGAAAACAAGTCATTCACGGCATCAAAACACACACACACACACACACACTGGTTTCCATGAATTGTGGGGACTTTCCATAGACTTCTTTTACCCTTATACTGACCAAACGTTATTTTCTATCCCCTACCCCTAAACCTACCCCTTACAGAAAACATGTTTGCATTCTTACACTTTCAGATAAGCATCATTTACTATTTTTAATATATTTTTTTCCCCCTCATGGGGACCGCAGGCACACAATGTCAAAAATTTCAGGTTTTACTGTCCTTGTGGGGACATTTGCTACTTGAAATAAAACTGCATAAAGGCACATTCAGTGGGGGACATTGTTTGGTGCTATTTAAAAAAAAAAAAAAATCTTTTATACAATAATAAATTGTGTTTTTGTGAACAGTCATCTGAATTGTATTATCTGTGAACAATAGGTCAAGCTTTATATTAGGTGTCATTAACTAATATTATGTTAAAAATTAATTGTTATTAAATGCAATTTTTGTGTTCCTGAATTGCAAAACAGTTTTGGTGCTATAGATGTGTAATTAAATTAAGTTAAAAATAGGGACAGGTTTTGTGGTATAGTTAGGTAAGAGTGGTTTAAGGGGTAGGGTCAAGTCTAATTATAAAATAGACATAACTACAGAAATTAAAGGGGTCCTATATTTACCCTGTTCACAAGATGTAGAAATCTACATCACCACAGAACACCTAATATTCCATGCTGTTAATACCTCTTTTTATGTGGAAGTAAAAACGTGCTGTTTTCATGTGTGAGTCTTTAAATGCAATAACCTGCTGCTGTTCCCCACCCCTTTCCAGAGGAAGGCTGTGGCTTTATGGCTAGTGCCTCAGTTGGAACAACAAATATAACCTTTTTTTCCCAAGAAAGCCAGCTCTTTTGTGTCAACTGTCAAAAACACGCAAAGTTCACATGAACACAGACATGTATGTTCCCAGAAGAAAACTCAGGACTGCAATTGAGGCATTTGAAGGAGCTTAGAAACCGTGCTTTCTGATATGCAGAATAAATCCCTTTGGAGTGGACTCTGGAATAGGACCCCTTTAAAAACACAATTACATGCAGGTATCTTTTAAAATTAAGGACGTACACAATAATTGCATTTTATAAAATTGATCAATTAAATGTTTGTAAATAATAGTTAAAGACACTTACGTTTATAAAGTGTGAATAATAATAAAGTTAGGGTTAGGATTAGGGGTTAGAGCTGGGTTTTTGGGGTAAGGATTGGGTATAGCGTTTGGGGGTAAAGTTGTGTAACTACAAATGTTAATACAAATACTCATAATTATCACAAGTTAGTTCAGTTACTTTCTCTATCAAGGACTTTTAGTTTACTCATCTTTGTTTCCAGTTTCCTTCATTTTCTGTTCCTGTTTCATCTTTAGTTGCTATGACAATTCATTAATTATCACACACCTGTTCGCTATTCTATTCATTATGACGGTGTATTTAAGATCCTCTTGTGTTGCTATTTAGTTGTCAGCTACTGTTTGTGTTAAAGTTGTGTTTACTTTGGTTACCTGAGCTTGAATTTATCTTTGAATTTATTAAAGATCATTTGCCATATCTTTGTCTCTGTGTGCTTAACCACAACAGATGCTGACAAATACACCAACATATATGCATATAGTTACAGTTTTTCTCAATTGCTTGAACACGTTTCTTGAAATTATGCCTCTTTTTTGCAAACTCTAAACACGAATCCATAACTTCTAACTCAATTCCCCAAACTTCCTATATTCAGGTCAAAATGAAGCTCTTCACTCAAAACAGCTTAATCTTGCTGAAAAACCAAACTTTGCTCTCAGACATGACACACACACACACACACACACTACAACACAGTTTTACACACTGATGAGATAAATTCAAAACAATATTACAAAAACCAGTAATAAATGTTGCTTGTGATACTCCCCAAATGTTTTTTTTCCTCAATTTACAGTTTTTTATGATTGCTTACACACTAAAATTAAAAATAACACAGTTAGTGAAACCTTACACTCAAGGAACACAACCTCAGCCCAAATATGCACAACACTAAGTACATTCTCAGCTTCACACTTTTTGCAAAACATTACACACATTGTATTGCAAAACACTAAACACACTTCTCTACATTAGACACAGAAATCTAACATAATGTCACCTCTTTGCTATTTCAAGGCACTGCTTTCAAAAATACCACCACTATGAACCAACTGATCAAACACGGCCATCAGGTGTGCAGACACTTAGGTGCTTAACTGTAAACTAAACAATCAGGTGTAAGCACTATAAAAAGGCAACAGGTGAATTTTTGTATTCAACAAAAATGAAAGGCAGTGGTGCAGGAAGAGGAAGAGGAATAA
>JAFVLL020043169.1:0-13698 GCA_021397915.2 Tor tambroides
TGATCGCCGTCTGTAGCCGTGCTTCAAGTCGAACGCACCTAATGACTTTGCCATCACAGGAATAAATTACGTTTTATGATATATTACGTTTACAATTTATAAAACTGAAAACAGTTTTCAAAATATTGTTTTAATGTATTTGTTATTAAATAAATGCAGACTTGTTGAGCATAAAAGACTTTAAAAACTTCTTTAAAAAAAAATTGTACTGACATTACATTTTTGAATAATAGTTTATATATACAGTATATGCTGGTGATTGTTTAGCTGTAAACTATCCTCTGAAATTTGCATATTTTGTAATAATATAGTATGTATTTGTCAGACTTCTTGTTCCCTTGTGTTCTTAGTTTCCCTCCTGTTGTTCTATGTCCTTATTTGGTTCTTCCTGTTCCTGTCCTTATTGTTATCATTAGGTTCCAGCTGTGTTTGATTAATTATCTCGTTTGTCTCTGTTCATTTAAGCCCTGTCTTCCTGAGCTCCTTTGTCTGGTATTGTTCATGTTGGTAGTGCTACGTTTGCTCTAAGTTTCTCCTATGGCTTATTAAAGACTGTTATTCTGAAGTTCCTCGGTCTAGTGTGCTCCTTCTAGTACCAGCATCATGACTGGTATTAAACTACAGCATGCTGGAACATACTCAAATACTGTTAATATTAAATTAAGCATTGGTCAGTAGTAAATGAAGAATATAAGTTTGTTTGTTTTTTCAAAAATTATAATGTGCACATTTATTAATCCAATAAGGATCATTTTACAGATTAAGACAAACCATATAAAGAGTTTTAGCATTACGAGCTGGACAGCATAAAGATCATTTCTTATAAGGAGTGTGTGTTCAGTGTTGGGATACACTGAAGGTCACTTCTACTTTCTCCAACTTTGATTCTCTTTACTTTTCAATCCCTCCATTTCATTCAGCCTTCAAACAAACAATGTTCAGTCAGAGAGTGGCAAGCAGCAGCCAATGGTTTTCTGAACGTTTTAGTGTTTTTCTCTCGGCAGCGGTTTTGTATTTGCTTTTAATTTGTATCGATTTCTCTCACGGGCTTCCATTTTACTGATGTCAAAGGGCTGAGAGAGCATTACAATATACAATGTTTTCTCTCCACTCTTATCGGGCGGGAAATGAAAAGCAAATGGCACCTTTGTGCCGGGACGTGCGGCCGCCTGGACGGACAGGGCTTTGAAGCGAAGGCCGAAATTGAAAAGGTCACAAGTTCATCTCCCTGCACAATGACAAGCATCCCCTTCCTCCTCTGGCCAAGCCCGTGAGGAGATTAAACGTATCAGCGAGATAAGCCAAGGAATCAGCTGCCATGGTTTTCAGTGGCAGCCGACTTCCTGATCGAAAGAGGCAGAAGAGCTGGCGTTTGCCAAAAAGACTGACATGGGGCTTGGGAAGGACTGAATCACTCACCGCTGACCTTGAAATGATCTTTACCCACCAGACACTTTTGTCTCTTGTTTTGAGGGAGGGAGTCCTGCAGCAGACAAAACAAATCAATAGCGGAGCAACAAAAGGATCAGACAATTTGATTAGCCGCAATATGATAACAGACTTCACTCTCCAATGAACTAGCTTTCTTCTCAGATTGAGTTCCAGTTTGCATCCAAGTAATGAAAGCAGTAGCCAGTTGGAAAAACATTTGGGGTTTAAAGTAAAAGTAGCATTACAGTAGATAAGTAACAGATAATTTTTCTCCAAATTATGAGTTTAGACTACACAGCTTTTGCCTAGATCTTTGCTCCTATTTGCAGTCTGGACAAGTTGACACTATTTGAGTCCATCTACAAGAAATGGCTAAAAACACATCTCTTCCATCTTCATTTTACCCTCTAACTCTAGCACTCTCTATTCTAATTTTATTTTATCTACTTGTTTTCTTTTATTTAAAAAAAAAGAAGAAAAAAAACACTTGACCCTCTAACACTTGCACTCTATTCTATTTACATTCTAACTACTTGTGTTCTTCAAAAAGAAACAAAGAGCCTCTAACACTAGCATTCTCTATTCTATTACTATCCTCTTGACTTGTTTTATTTTTATTTTAAAAAAGACCTAACACTAGCATTCCCTATTATTACATAATATTGCTCTTTTGTTGGTTTTGATTGCTTCTATTGTCCTCATTTGTAAGTCGCTTTGGATAAAAGCATCTGCTAAATGACTAAATGTAAATGTCTTTTTTTTCTGAAACTCAGAGCCAGTCTGCAAATTTGAGCTGACAGATTTTATAGAAAATCGTGTAGTGTATGATGGTCACAGAATCTGATTTTTAACTCAAGACTATGATTCCTTCCAGTCGGAGGATATCAGACATGTTTGATATTTTGAGATGACTTTAGAACACGTATTGTTTTCATCTGTAAATTACAAAAAGCACTTTGGAACTAGTCCCTAGAACAAACCATACTAAAAATGGCATAAAATGACAGCCAGTTAACAAGCTAAACCATCGTGGGACTGGTTTAAGGCATTGTTGCAACACTATTGATAGCCTAATATATTTAAAACAGTGGTGTCCAATCTTGCTCCAGGAGGGCCAGTGTCCCGCAGAGATTAGTTTTAACCTGCCTGGAAGTTTCTAGTGATCCTGAAGACCACGATTAGCTGCTCCAGGTGTGTTTAATTGGATCTGGGCATCGTCTAAACTCTGACCCTCCATGGAGCAGGACTGGACAACCCTGACTTAAAAAAGATATTAACCTTATTTTGTTGATTGGACGTAGGCAGATCTGAATGCGAGCTTGGAGTCAATTATATGAAAGAAGCGGAGTTTATGTGAATGAAATGGCTGGAGAAGTCCAGCATACGTCATACGGCATCTAACCAGAAGATTAAGGGATGATATTTGATTAAATAGTACAAGCTCAAAAAAATGCATGGGTGAATGATTCACAATAGGATCAATAAGATGCATTTAAAAAAAATAGATGCAATTGAAAAATAGGTGAATTTTAAATTTTAGATTCTAAATAGATTAGATTCAAGCATAGCACTAGCAACGCCAAAATCATTGATTTGAACAGATCAAATGTCTACCTTTAATGCACTGTGGATACAAGTGTCATAATTATCAGTTGGTATATGATCAAAAAGAAAATAATAAAAATACAGAATCTAATGGTATGTATACCGATATATTAAATCTGACAAATGATAACATATTAAAGAATATACACACAGTAAACAAAGCCCTGCCTGAAAAAAACAGCAGCAGCTGCAGCATTAACCTCTTATCTGCAAACTAAATTCCATCTCATATCTGATTAATATTTGACATTTTAAATATTCATGAGAAAACAAAATAGTTGGAGCATTGTTATTCATAAATCATCCAATTCCGCCAAGTTGTTAATCTTGTCCCTGGGTTTTCAATTACATCTTTTGAAAAGGATTTTAATATATTTCCCAGAAATGAAGGCGATGTCCACCTGTGTACAGAACCTGGCTAAGCTTCAATCATACAGGTTATTATTTATTAAAGACTCTGTCTGCTTAAACTCCCTCATGATATCAACCTTCATTATTGACCTCATCTCCTCACACACACACAAACACACACACACACACACACACACACACACACACACACATTTCGTGCTGTGCAAGGCAGACAGATCCAGACTGGCGCTACCAAACAGACCTGCACAGATGGAGAAACCAGGCACACAAAGCTTCTCACACCACGAGGGGCAGTTGAATCCACACACACGATATGAAACATGCGCAACCACCTCAGGAGAGATGCCCGTGTTTAAACCCAAAGCAATGGCTGGAAAGTAAAAGAAGAGGAACATGAAAAAGAGAAATCCCTCAGCATTTAGATCCCTCACAAAAGCATTTTTAACAAATTCCACCCCCGTCGAGTTCCATAGTGGCCTGTGCTGACGGGTCTGTCAGCCGCCGAGTCCTCTGGCCCTTTTCTATCCCCCTGATGCTGGAATTAGCCAGTTCAAATGACAGGGCTGCCTCGAAGGCCTGCAGAAGGCGGCCCGGCGCTCCTGAGGTTTCAAAGGGCCGTCGAGCGGCCAGCCAGTCGCTGTCAGGGGGAGACGTGGGTGTGTGGTGAGGAGATAACCTGCTCTGGACGGGATCTCCCTGGCCTCTCTGACAGGCTTATTAACGGGAACCTGCTGAGGGAGAGCTCTCTATCACCAGAAGAGATCTAAAGGAAGGAGAGAGAGCAAAAAAAAAACAACCTTATCACCGGGACACCGGGGATTAGAGTCTGGTCTCCTCTGATAAATTAATTATTCCCTCTTATCTGTCACTCTCCAAGGCTGTCAGACGAAGCTACCTAAAGCCAAAGCAACAGAGCCCAGGTAGAGGCGCGAATGATGGAAGGACATATGTAGAATGTATCTGTGTGACCTTTTAAACAAACTGCCGTTTTATTCGTTTGTCATTTCTGACGCTCTGATGCTAAACTGGCACTCTGATTTGGGGGGATCTGTGGGTATTTGGGCCGCACTGTGATCTCAAGGCCAAATGAGAGCTGTTTTTCTCTTTATAGGCCAAAAACACAAAAGCTGTCTGAAACTTGAAAAAAGATTCCAGTTTTTAGTTCTTAAGTAATAAGGAATAAAAAGGGTAAATATTTATTTCTTTTTTTAAAGCAATTTCATTGTCAATGATGAGAATTTCATTAATACATAAATTTAAAATTGGCAACAGATACTTTAAATGACTTTTCACAGTTTTATTAAACAACAATAACGTACAAACAAATGTCATAAATATTTAATTAATTTATTTTTATAAAATAGGCCTACTATGTACCTATCTTTAACTACATGTTGTCATATGAACCAGTCAGTCTTTAAGTCTCACAGTTGGATTTAATCTATATTTAATTCTCTAAAAAGAACCAGGAATTAGGAATTTGGTATCAGACTACACTAGTTGCACTGTATGTTGCATTGTATTTCATGTATAATCATTTTCTATTTTTAATTATTTTAAATTAATTTTAAATCAATTTTTAAATAATTGTAAAAGTTTTTAAATGCCTTGTTTTATTGTTGTGATTATTTTTTTATGATTATTTTACTTCCTTTTATGTAAAGCACTTTGAATTACCATTGTGTATGAAATGTAAACTTGCCTTGCCTTGTATGTGTTTGATTCATTACAAGAATCATCTCATGTTAGGAAGTCTGGCTACACTTTGTTGTGCTGTAAGTGTTTGATTCACTAAAAAGACCCATCTCAAGAGAGTCATTCATTCAGGAATCGGACTACATTGCTTAAGCTGTATGTTTTAATAAAAAATAACTGACTCAAGAGAGTCATACATTTCGGATTCTGCATTTTCTTTATAATCACTTTATCTATCGCGTACAGTTACTTTTAGGTTCCTTACCACTGATTTATAGAGTGGACAGTCTTACAAAGATATCACTACCACGATTAGTTTTAACAATATGCAACCACTTTATATCAATGTAAATAAGGAATTCAAGAACACCTACGTGTATTGAAGCTGCCAATTTAAACCCGAGAAAGCTCTGACGCGCCATCTCACTCAAAGGACTATCTGAGAATTCCACTAACTAGGTTAAAACGTCCAATGCATTTTAATTAAAATGACGTCTAACATTTAAAATAGCACACTGTCAAACTGTAAATCTTTTATTACTCATAGTTATTTACTACAGGTGAGATTTTGCCAATACCTCCCTTCATATATGTACAATACACAATTATTTTCATAAAAAAAGATCCCTGGAAAGTATATCTTTCAAATATCTTTTTAAAAAACAGTAATTCACCAAAAGGTTTTTTTTCCATGTTCCAAAGGTTGCAGTACGTTGCTAATTAGTTACAAGACTGACTTACTACATGTGAAATTTGGCCAATATCACCTTTACTGTATGTGCCGTTCACAATTATTTAAAAAAAAAAAAAATCTGTAAGTTCCCAAAAGGGTTTTTTTCATTCTCCAAAGGTTATATTATAAAATATTGATGTACTGTATGTACGTATTACAAACTTTGGAACATAAAAAACCCCTTTAGGTGAAGTAAAGTCATTTTTAAGAATAATTATATACTGTATGCACAGTAAAAAGGATATTGGCAAAATTTCAACTGTAGTAAGTCAGTTTGGTCACTAGGAACATGCTACAACTTTTGGAACACGAAAAAACCCAATTTTGGTGAATTACTGTTTTTTTTTTTTTCTTGAAAAATATTTGTGTAGTGTACATGTTTAGGGAACATATTGTCTAAGGTGAGATATTGGCAATATATATTTAGTCAGTTTGCCTTCTAGGCATTTACTGTAAACATTGATTTAATGAATTATTGGACTTCGTTTTGTGCTGTGAGGTAAATTTGCAGACTGTCCCTAAAGCCGCCTCTGCGAAAATGCAGGGAATATCAAACCTAAAACTAATTTCACCGCGCTTGGTTTTCTATGGGAGAAAAAATGTTTTGGTGAAACTTTGTGGGTTGTGGGCTCATCTGTTTTAATGTACATGGTATATTTTATTAATCAGATGTCGAATTTGATAATTTATTATCACTGTCCTGAGGCAATAAACCACATGAAGTAGCCTATTTTCTTTATGGGAAATATGTTTAAAGGGGTCATTTGATGCGATTTCAAGTTTTCCTTTCTCTTTGGAGTGTTACAAGCTGATTGTGCATAGATAAGATCCCTGAAGTTGCAAAGACTAAAGTCTCAAAACCAAAGAGATATTCTTTATCAAAGTTAAGACTCTGTCACACCCCCCTAAAACGGATCATTCAAACACGCCCCCACATGTCTACGTCACGATGTGGAAATATTTGCATAAGGTGTGGTTTCAGTAACCGCAGTAGTGTTGATGCAGCCATGACAGGGAGACACTGGCTGCATCCAAAAACTGAAAAATGCTGCCTTCGGAGGCAGCATTCCAAGGTAGGAAGGCATCAAGGCACGTCCGAATCCAAAGTTAGCTTCACTTCCTGTCTCGTGAGATGCCTTCATCTGATCGATTTTTGAAGGCAGCATAGATGTATCCTTCCCTGCCTTTGATATCCCACAATCCCATGCGTTCCATTCCGTGACGGTTGTGCGAAAAATAAAGATGGTGCCTGAAAGTTGCGTTTGGTGGTTAGTTTGTGTGTAAATGTATATTTCTGATTAACTTTTTGCACTTTTGATGTTATTTCTAGCGAGAAATTAGTATTAAATTAAATACTTGTTTATTCATCACCAAAACTCGTTCTATTTTGTTGTAGATCATTAAACCGTTACTTTGTCTCAGAAGCCTGTCCGAAATCAGTTTCGTGAGGTGCCTTCGTACAAAAACGCTGCCTGCAAAGTCATTGCCTCATGATGCAGGGAGGCAGCAAGTCAGCTGCCTAAGTTTTCGGATGCAGCCACTGTGTGTTTCTATGCAAAAGCACTTTATTTGGCCTTCCGAAAGTAGATGCATTTAGGAATCATTAAAATTACTTACAACAGAACAGCAACGCATTTTATGGACGACTGTTTCGTGAACCTAGGAGAGGAGGTAATTCTGACTTTGCTATGACAATCTGGCGCTTCTGAATCAGCGATTGTATTTGCTATTGACTGTTCAAATGCTTGCGCATTGTGTGTGTGTGTGCGTGCGGGCGCGTGAGAGAGAGAGTCAGCTTTCTTAATCGTGGCTTGTGTGCAAACACATAACGTTACGAGCTTCATCACTTTGTCTGTCACGTGACTCTGTTCCCCTTTTGGGCTTGAACTGATGGTAAAACTAAGGACATTATTTACTGTCTTTAAGTTTATTTTGATGAACCTCGCGATTATGGAAAGGGGCGTTACATTTCCGATGAGTGCTTGTGGTGTTTGGCTAATCACAATGCACTGTGCTAGCTGGCCAATCAGAGCAGACTGCGCTTGTCGGAAGGAGGGACTTTGTAGAAAATGAAGCGTTTGAGAGAGGCGGAGCAAAAAGGACCTACAATAATGTACAGTATTTGAAAAATAATGTGTTTTTTGAACATTAAAGCATGTCAACATATTCTGTTACACCAAATACACAAAATAATGACCTTCAAAAAAGCATCATATGACCCCTTTAATGTGCAGTTTTGCGCGTTCCGTAACTTGCGTTCATATTCTGATCTCATCTGCCTCTATTATAGTTTGCATCATCAGTTAAGGCGTATTCTGAGGTCTTTCAATAGCTATCATCCTGTTAGTCCACTGAGCTGCGTGAAGCGTTTTCTTTAACAGATTTTTGACATAAACAGCGTGAAACCTTGCGCGTTCGTTCATATTCTACATCTGCTTAACTGTAGTGTAGTATGCATCATCAGTAAAGTGTATTCTGAGATCTAGGGTCTTTTTTATATCACTGTATTAGTTAATTGAGGCATGTTAAGCGTTGTTGGGGAATCCTGGGGTGTGACGTATGAGGGAAACCCCAGCATTACAGCACAGCCTCACACAAGCCATGATACAAAGTAAAGGAAACTTAGCAACCTAAAGTAATATATGTCTTCCTCAGATGTAATGTTAGTTCTGTATATCAGCGTCGGGTAAAACAGCATTATAACCTCCTTTGCGGTAGAGAAAGCTGCTACACGGAGAAATGAGTAACAGCGAAGATGATAAATTCCACCTGCTGGTGAGCGATTAAACAGCAGCTGGAGATCATGCATCGGTACTCGACTGCTATTCCTGCGGGTCCCGGATGTATAATGCTGAATTTTCTGCTGAATTTTAACCACTGAATTTGTGAAAACGAATTTGTAAAGTCAAATAAAATGGACTGAAATTGCCTGTCGAATATTATACATCGTATTTTAAAACAGATTGAATATTTCGGAAGTGAATTCTGGAAGGTGAATATGAATTATGGAATTTTTAATTATGAAAATGTATGTGAAATATTTTGAATTGAAATATTCACAGCTTAAATAACTATGTTAAATTTCAGCCCCCCAAAAATGCAAGCCCTGAAAATACAAGGCATTAAAATGCAAACAGTGTTAATACAATGCATTATTTTTTCAGTTAGTGCAATTCAGCATGCTTTATGTTTCAAAAACTATTGTCATTATTCTACTTCCATAGGATTCGGACAATACTGGTTGTGCTGTATGTGTTTGAGTCACAAAAAAGAACTGGTTCAAATGAGTCATTTGTTCAGAAATTGTACTACACTGGTTGCACGTATGTGTTTGATTTACATAAAAAAGAACAGGTTCAAGAGTCATGAATCTTTCATGATTGTTTGGGAATCGGTCTGCTGCTTGCTCTGTATGTTTTAGTTTCACTAAAATAAATACTTGAGAAATAATTGCTGTCATCACCAAATCTGTCATCAAATAATTTTTTGATTTTTAAACGTACATGGACATTATGGTATTATGGTCTTGGAAGTCTGAACTTTCCTTCAGGAGTTTGTTCTGAAACAATCCCGATCCCACAAAAAAAAAAAAAAAAAAAAAACCTATTATAAAGTGGCAATTTCATGTAAAATTGTATGAAAACAAATGATTTTTTTTAATTTTATTTAGTTATTTTTTAAGCATGAAGGTCCACCTCTTAACTGTTACTGGTGCGTAAACAGATCATACGAATTCATATGATTAAGCCACCAATTCTCCAAAACACAAAACAGTTTCAATTTTCCATGAGATTGTAGAGAAAAACACTGCCTGGTAAGTCATTGACTGCCTTAAGTTTCAGACACAGCCAGCCTGCACTTACATTAAACCAAGCCCACAGGAAGTGACTGTGTCAGGAAACTCATTTTAGATGGTTCATCTTGCTGCTGAATACTTTAGATGCTTGGTGCAAGCATTTTCATCTGAGAAGTCTGAACTTGGCAGTAAACAAGCACAACAGGAGGTAAAAAAATAAATTCAAATTGCCTCACTCCAATGAAGACTCAATCACAAAAAGCCAGAAATGTCCGTGTGATCCCCAGAGCTTCGCCAGAGTATGCTGAGCGAGAGGCGGCGAGCCATTCATTCCACTAACAATAACTGTTCAGATAGAGCCAAGATAGCCCTCTGTTTAATTCACACAAACGGCAATTTGAATTATTAAACAGACCCTTTCATTTGGGAAATTAATTGTGTGCTATTGACTATTGCAATGACTGAAGATAATGTTCCCAGCTGGATTGTGCTAAGAGAATCAAACCCCAGAGATCCCGTCAGCATAATTACAAAAAATTGCAGTGTATTTTACAATATAAGACTTATTTTCCATCATTATGTTGTTTTTTTGTGTTGTATAATGCAGCTCTTCTTAATTACCCATTTTCCAAGATATTTCCAAGTCCAATGCGAAATGTTTTTTCCCCATCAAAGCAAAATAAAAAGCTAATTAAAATAAAAAAATGGAGTACATGTCTTTTTTCTTGGTCAATATACAAATTACCTGGGGTTTCAGACACTTATAACTGCACCTTGAAAAAAATGTCCCAGCTAGGCTACAATACAACCTTAAAATATGAAAATGCACAATACTGGGGAGAGTAGATATATTACAATTAACAATCCACAAGACCACAACCAACATTTACATTTTAAAGGGACAGTTCACCCCAAAATTAAAATGTATTCACACTTATGTAAAAAACTTTTTTTTATGTAAAAAAAAAAAGATTTTTTTTTTTTGAACCCCAGAACTCCATTTACTTATATTGTATAGGTGGGGGAAAAGACATTTTTCAAAACATCTTTTTATGTTATGGTTTATGTAATTTTGGGGGAACTATCACTTTAAATTTAGTGTAAAATACACTCATTTAGGATTCATCGCACATGCATATCACAGAAAAGTACTTAAGATCACAACCCTTGGCACTAGCTAAAAAAAGTCTATTTGCATCAAAAGCAAACGACGATTCCTATGTGGACACTTTGGTCGCTCAGATGTGAGTTTATTTGTTGATGAGCTACAGAGGCCTTACGTGGAAGCAGATCTTGTTCCTGTTCCCTCCAATTCCCAGCCCTCCGCTGAAGAATTTGGCACTGGAACATCTGAGGGATGGCAGGAGAGGAAAGATGCCACATTGGACCTGCTGTAGAGGGAAGTATGAGGTGAATACTAATGTTCCTCATGTTTTATTAACTCTCCATCCATCCGGTCTCAATCAAGACGCTCATGAAACAAAATCATCAATCCCTGAGCTGTAATGAGAGGGAGATGCCGATCAGGGCCAGAGGGAGGGGAGGCTGTTGGAGTTGGGGTCGGGTGTTCGGGAAAACTAATATTTGACAGTGTTCCTCTGAGACGGCATTATTAAAATGCTCAGCTGGAGGGTGGGTGAGGGGCATGAGCGCTACGCTGTCACTGTGCCAACTCTGAATCTGTTTGAGGCTGTTTGTTTGATACCCCTTCACTCTGCATGTTTTTGAGAGGCAGAAGCATCGCTTCTCATCACCTGCCATGGCTTGTGAAGAGCTACGACACTCAGAGTATAAGACATCAGGCTGCATAAGCACTGACATCGTAACATTGTGCTTGTGTGGTAAGAAAATTCAAGGTCAACGTTCAAACAATGAAAGCACTTTCACTCGCATCTTCCTCATGTTGTTGCGCCTTCTGTTTTGACCCATTCTTTGAAAACAACTTTTCAAAGCTTCCTGACAAACACAATTTCTCTACTTCACCAGCGTTTCACAACCGCTATTGTCTTACGTATCCACACACATCAGTAAGAATCAAATATCGGATACCATTTAGCACCAACAGCAATATTTCTGAAGTACCCAAAAAAGATACTATGGGTGAAAAACAGACTCAGAATGTAGTACAACTGGTACTTCATTCATTAAATATGGTGCTGAAATTCAATTATGGCCTGAAATTCAAATAACACATATTAATTGGCCAGTGAATAGAGGTGCTTAACATTTAGAAAAAAAAATTTAACCTTATGAGGTCAAACTAAATGATGAAGCTTTAGTTTCTATTCATTTTTATGGGATTTTTAATTGTCTAGCAATTAACATTAAAAAACATTAAAACTAAACAGACAAAAGAAAAAAGAAAATTCTATTAAAAGCATTACAAGTGTAGCCTGTCACTAGTGGCTAGCTAGTACAGCATGGCACTAGATGTTGATTTGTAGTTATTGATAAACATATTTCCTATAAATAACACACACACACAAAACTCTTGGTAAAAAAAAAAAAAATGGTAAATTGCTAATGTGTAAAATATGGGAAAAATTCAAATGAAGACTAAATAGAATTATTAAAAAACTACAAATTAAATATAAAATATTATTAAATATGTTGATATAAATAAAAATCTATTATATATTATATAATTAGATGTACTTAGAATATCATTTATGGCAATGAATTGAATATCAATTTAACAGACTGTCAAAATTACAATAAAGTTGTATGATTATGATTGTTGGATATAGTCAAGAATGTCAAGGCTCTGAAGTGGAACAGGCCAAAAATTACTATCTGAAGAAAGATTCGGACATTTGATGCATTAAAAATAGCTTATTTTTATGCTATGTTAACTGAAATGATAGATAATAGGCTATCTATCATATTTAATAGTTCTGACAACAAAAACATAGGATTTGTGTCTGTAATGCTAAAGTAAAATGTCATGGGTCACCAAACTGTACAGTATTTTTTTTAAAAATTTGCCATTTGCCAATTTATTTACTAGTAACTGAAAAAAAATAAAAATAAAAAATATTCACAATATTTTAAGCAAACAGAAATATAAATCTGACTTTTTTTGGTTAAACAGGCTAAACATTACATTTTGTTGCTTGCTTTCTCTTTTGGTGGCATCTCTGCCACGCCACATAACTGTATTTTAATTAAAATACTTTCTGATTGGCTGTCAGCCTTCACCATTTCTGTTTTCTGTGGACAGACAAAATTAACTAAATCATTAGAAACTTGTCACATCATGCCCGGTTAGGTTTCATTTTGCCATTGTAATCATGACTTGCGATTATGACATGGCACTACAGTGGCTCCCTGCTCAGACAGTGTAAAAAGACTGAAATAAACAAGGGACATGAATTTGGCTCTCAGGGATGCTGTTTATTCTTCTATAAAACAATTGTAACCCTCCCATGTTATTATGGTCAGATTTTATGACACTTCCAAAACCGGCTGTTCTTTGAAACCTAATTGGTCGCACCGGAAACACACTCTTGTAACGTGTTGTTTTATTAGTATCACCAGATCAGTAAATAGGATCAGTGACATGCATAGCTGTTTTTTCGTACTTGTTTTGCTGATATTTGTTAATCCCCCTCTTTTCTCCCTTACAGCTGTGAAACTTCTTACACTTTAAGATTTATTCCCATCTTAATGACTTTTTAGTGCCTACCTCACCACGCTCGTAAAAGCTCAAGGTGTTCTTTGCGAGGAAACATTTTGACAGAGTTCTCCTTGGTCCCCCCCTTAAATCTGCAGATGGGATCCACCCCGGTGTGCGGTTTGACAGAGCAACAGTCTGAAGGCCTTTTCCTCGGATAAGGTTCCCACCCCCCACTGCACCGCCTGGCCGGAGAGACATGATTTAAATAAATTTAATGAGTGCTGGAATCCATTAACGTCAGGGACCTGACCTGGGCCAGATGGAGGTCTGGGCATTAGGAGCTCTATTACATTTAACAAGTCCTGAACCACGAGCTGGAAAGGCCACGTCTGGCAGAGCAGCAAGACGCTTGAAGAAGAGAGTTGAGTATGGAAGATGGCCTTCTTGCAG
>JAFVLL020043170.1:0-10369 GCA_021397915.2 Tor tambroides
AGAGAGAGAGAGAGAGATCACACTCACACACATACCTTTACACCACACACAAAAATGCACATGCAGCACACACTAGCAACACTTCAGCATACTTTAATTCACAAATAATTGTATATCATAAAGGATTTAACAATGTAAAAATCTGTTGGTACACACACACACACAACTATTACTGCTGCTATTATTTATAGTTTTTGCTATACATTCTATTCCCTTTTGTGCTATTGTTATTACTTGCTTGTATTCATGTCTATTCCAATGTTGAGAGCAGTCAGTGAGAAAAAGTTTCGCTGTAATGTTTACATCATATACTGTGTTCATTAACTATGTTGCTGGAATCAGTACAGCCAGAGACCCCTGGTCTTCCAATCCCAGTGCTGTGAGGAAGGATGCTACGGTAGGCCTAGCAGAGATAGGGAGTGTGGTAGAGGTAGGGAAAAAAACAGTGACACACAAATGTACTTTGAGTTTGTAATTAACTCTACAGTAGAGGGGAAAACATATGACAATAATGCTAATGATGTCTACATAAGCGTATGTCCGTGGGTGAGGCTGTGTCGGTGTGGTAATGTGGGCTGGTGTGGCTACAGTGCCAGGGCTGAATTTTTGTCCCAGTCCGCCCCTGGCATCAGAGGACAACTTTGGCCAGTAAAATCGAATCTTGAGTCTCACTATTGTTTTAGTCATCCCGAAGTGTCCAGCCATTGGATGATCATGGTAATATTCCATCAGACTCCTTTTAATGGCTGTAGGTGTATACAGTTTAAGGATGCTTTATGGGGTGAAGACTATAGGATACTTTGTCATCCATCAAGTACAGGAGTCCATCCTGGATCACATACTGAGACAACACCTCCTCATTACTTTCATCCTGATCCTCCAACATCCACAGAAGCTGTCCCGTAACTGGATCATTGATTTGCATTTGCCTGAGGTTCTCCCGATCTGAAAAAATGACAGGGGGTAAAGTACGTAGGTCAAGGCCCCCAATAATGGCATAATCAGGAAGAATTTCCAAATTCCAGAAAGAGCGTCCAGCACTTTATTACTTGTCCCGGGCCTATGAACAATATCAAAGTCAAAGTCATGTAATCGAAGAGACCGCCTAGCCTGCCGGCCAGAGAGGTTGGGGCGAGACATCAGTCATCTTATACTGCTGTGGTCTAAAAAATTGTCACATAAAGACCATCTATACACGGCCTTAAGTGTTCAAGGGTCCAGATGATGGCCAAACACTCCTTTTCTGGAGTAGAATACGGTCTCTTAGCTTTATGAAGAGCGCAGCTCGCTTAGGCCACTACAACATCTCTGCCATTGTTACCTCTCTGCATGAGAGCAGCACCGAGTCCAACATCACATACATCTGCATGGATAAAGAAAGGAAGTGAAAAGTCAGGAAATTTTAAGACAGGTGCGGAAGTCAGCTTGTCTTTGAGAAAATCCATGGCAGCCTGACATTCATTTGACCACATGAAGGGAACATCTGTTCTAGTAAGAGTAAAAAGGGGCTCTGCATGGAGGGCATAATCATGGATGACGCGTCTATAATAGCTAGTCAGTCCTAGAAATTGTCTGACTTGTTTAACATTACTAGGTGTTCTGAAATCAGTTACTGCCTTTACTTTGTCTTCATTTGGCCGGACACTGTCCATGGTGACATTGTAACAAAGAAAAGTGAGTTCACTCCTGCAGAACTGGCATTTTTCAAGCTTAACAGACAGCCCCATAGATATCAGCCTGGTAAGAACTTCTTTCAGTTCAACAAGGTGCTGTTAAAAAGTAGGTGACGCTACCACAATATCGTCTAAGTAGATGGCACAGGACTTACAGATGAGACCCGCAAGGACAGTGTTCATTAGTCTTTGGAATGTGGAGGGCGCATTTCTCAATCCAAAAGTTAAGACCCAAAACTGAAATAACCCACAGTAGGAAATGAATGCAGTCTTCTGTTTTGAGGTCTCTGCCACCGTCACCTGCCAGTAGCCTCTGGCCAGGTCAATAGTGGAAATGAAAGTACTTCTAGCCAGAAAGTTGAGAGATTCATCAATCCTCGGAAGAGGATAGGAGTCTTTGACTATGCGTCCCAAATATCCATTGAACAAACCACTGAAGGTCTCTAGCAGCTCCATTAATTTGTATTTCTGTTCACTATTAAGGGATGCTTCCTCGACTTTCATAATGTGCATCACAGCGCGATACAGTTCGGTTCACTTCAGTTCTCAATTAACAGTTCAGTGTTCCATAGGACAATAATAATAATAATAATAATAATAATAATAACTTTATTTTTATATAGTGCCTTTAAAACAGTTTCTCAAAGTACTTTACATAATAAAACAAACAAGTAAAAATCCAACACACACAAGACAACCAATTAAATACAAACTAAGATATAACTTAAAATCAAAACAGTCAAGAAAAAGCTAACATAAAAAAGAGTTTTTAAGTAAGACTTAAAAATGCTTAAATTCTATGCATCTCTAATTTGTAGAGGGAGTGCATTCCAAAGCCTGGGAGCGTAGGAAGAGAAAGCGCTGTCCCCTACAGAGTGCAACCATGTCTGTGGAAATACCAATAAACCAGTTTGTGAGGATCGTAAATGACACTTGGGTGTATATAAAGTTAAAAGTGCAGACAGATATTGAGGGGCCAGACCATGCAGTGCCTTATATGTGAGCATAAGAATTTTAAAATCAACTCTGAACCTGACCAGGAGCCAATGCAAAGACTTTAGAATTAGTGTAATATGCTCATTTTTCCTGGTACCAGTCAGGATCCTAGCAGCTGAATTTTGCACACATTGCAATTTATTAAGTGTGGTTTTAGGAACCCCAACAAGAAGTGCATTGCAGTAGTTAATGTGAGAAAAAACGAGGGTGTTAATAAGCCTTTCAGTCACGGGGAGGGATAGCATAGAACGGAGTCTAGCAATATTTCTGAGATGAAAAAAAGAGTTCTTAACAAATGTCTTACTGCACATGATAGTCAAAAGACAGACTCGAATCAAATATAACTCCTAAATTTTTTAATTAGTCTGTGACTCCAAAACAGTGCCATCAATGTTTAAAATTAATGAGCCAGCTTTACGAAGCTGATGGGTGGAGCCAATGAGCAAGACCTCAGTCTTATCATTGTTTAGACAGAGGAAATTTTCAGACATCCATATTTTTATCTCAGAAATACAATGTGTTAAGAAAGGTACGTCCAAATTTTGACCAGGCCTAGAATGAATGTAAATCTGAGTGTCATCTGCATAAAAATGATAATTAAGCCCAAGTGATCTTAAAAGCAGACCGAGTGGAAATATGTAAATGCTAAAAAGTAAGGGGCCTAACATAACCTGAGGAACAATTTGCATGGGACAGGGCCCATCTCAGACCGTGAACCATTCATACAAACAAACTGCGACGATCAGTGAGATAAGATTTAAACTGCTAAAACAGTCTCAGAAACACCAAAGACATTTTCCAGACGATTGAGTAAAAGGATGTGATTAACAGTATAGAAAGCAGCACTAAGATCAAGAAGAATAAGAATAGAGAGAGAGCCAGAATCTGAGGCTATTAGCAGATCGTTGGTGACCTTGACCAAAGCTGTCTCAGTACTATGAAATTTTCGGAAGCCAGACTGAAGGAGTTCAAAAAGATTATTTACTATGAGATGATTGTGTAGCTGCAAAGCCACAACACGTTCTAAAATTTTTGCAAGGAATGTAAGGTTTGATATAGGACGATAATTATTTAAGTTATCCAAATCAGCATTATGCTTCTTTGGAACAGGTGTTACAGCAGCAGTTTTCAATGCTGCTGGTACAACACCAGTACACAGAGAATCATTAACAATGCTGAGAACAGCTGGGCACAAAGAGTCAAAACAAGACTTAAATAAGCTTGTAGGGAGGGGATCAAGCACGCAAGTGGTGGCTTTCATACGTGATACCTCCCTAGTAAGCAGCTCAGAGTCAATTTGAGAAAAAGTTGTGAACAATGTGCCATGGAAACAAGACGGGCAAACTGTAGAAGATGAAACAGGTGCAACTTGAATAAGTTTGTAAACGTTGTCAATTTTGGAACTGAAAAAATTAAGAAAATCATTACACAACTTATTTGATACAGGTAGAGAAATACCATCATTAACTTTGAGAAGTCTGTTAATAGTATGGAAAAGATGCCTGGGATTACTTTGATTATTATCTATAATCTGAGAAAAATAAACAGATCTGGCAGACTCAATTTCAGTTCTATATTCCCCCAAGTGGTCTTTCCAAGCTTGATAAAACACATTCAGACCTGAGTCACGCCACTTGCGCTCCAATTTACGACAAGCTACTTTCTTAGAGCGCAAGTCATCATTATACCAAGGGGCAGAACGAGCAAAAGAAACACAGCGAGACTTCAGGGGAGCAAAAGAATCCAAATTAGAGGCAAGAACAGTATTCAACTGCAAGATCTTATCTTCAAGAGAAGCTGATGGAAGACCACCAAGAGAGGAAACGACAGTGTCTGCAAAATCTGACGAGTTAATTAATTTCCATTCACAGAAATTAACAGTATGTGAAAAAGAAGTACAAGGGAGAGACATTTCCAGGTTAAAGGAAATTGCAAAGTGATCAGAGAGACCAATGTCAACAGAAAACAGCTGTGAAACAATTGCATTATTTGCAATCTGAAGGTCTAATGTGTGACCTTTGTTATGTGTCGGGCCGCTAATAAACTGTTTGAGATTAAAACAGTCCAACAAAAATAGAGAGTCCTTTGTCAACATACAGTCATTTTGTTCAATGTGTATGTTAAAGTCCCCCCCAGGATGTTTTTGAATTTAAAACACAACATGGACAACAAATCAGCAAACTCAGACATAAAAGCTTCATTTGTCTTTGGTGGTCGATAGTAGCGATGGTAATTGCTTTACGGGCAGAAATGCTCAAAACAAGACATGTCAAAAAATGTCAAAAAAACATCCAAAAGTCAACATAAACTCTCAAAACAGTTCACAGGTGGCCAATCCATGACGAAAATATAAGCAATCAGTCAAGGAAACGCATTCACAGTACCTGGAAATCAGTCATGTGCCGACCGCATGGTTCTCACAGCTAGCAAGCTAGTCAGCATGGTCCGGTGGCTGCAATGCAGCAATGAAAATCCTCCTCAAAAAACAGTGCAAGAAAAAGTGAATATCCATGTAGATGAAAACAAAAGATGGTCGGTATGAATCCAGCTGTTCAGGTGCCAATTTGTAACGTCGACCAGAGAGGTGGTGTCCATCCGGATGAAAGAGAAGGCAAGAGAAGTAAAACTCAAGACAATCAGCGATTCGTTCCATGAGCCTTTATAGTTGTTTGCACAGCATACTCTTCTCACACACATGTAAAAAAGCGAGTACAAAATGAGAAATAAAACACTCCGGTAATGTAACAAACAAAAAGAAAACAAGAATGTGGTAGTCAGCAGTAGAGCGTCCATCTCTCTCCTTACACTCAACTTTTTCTCCGTGTACGCGCTCACATCACAACAGCGTGCCTCTGCACCTTAAAAGTTTACAGCAGACACAGTATTAATGGCACATTGACATTCGCGTCATGAACACCATTTAATATTAGGTGGCCGTTACATAGTTTGCAAAAGAAGGTTTTTTCATCTTCTCAATCATTTAAGAATTGATTTGATTTAGAGCAATGGTTCTAGAGGCAAAGTTGTCTGGAATGAGGAATTCTATCGTATGATACAAATGTCGTGCATTTGTGTAAAAAACTGCGCAACGCACAATTGTACATTTTTTCAAGGGCCTGGCCGATTTCTTTCAAATTTCTCTCAGACCTTTGGGGCCGTGAGTCGAACAGGCCCACCGAGTTTCGTTCCGAACGGCCTCCATTAACCTTGTCTAACAGGTGCTAAAAATGCGTCGGCCAATAGCGGCCATGTTTTTTGAGATACGCAAATGTCCTTATAGACACTTGTGGCACTTTGGAGACCGTCCACAGTGAATTTCATGTTGATAGGACAAATGGTTGTGCAGAAAAACCTAGGACTAGTTCACAAAAGTAGGTTTTTCAAAAAATTTGAAATATTTAATCGAATCTGTGTACGGTGTACATTTTGTCTGGCATGAGCCAAGGATTCCAATGACATAAGACACTTGGGCATACGACTGACGGTTTAGGAGTTATGAGAGATTTCGTACTTTTGATCGTTGTAGCACCCCCGTCAGGTCAATTGGGGTGAGCCTTGGTCACATTGTAGGCGGTGTGAGTACTAACGTCTCTCCAAGTTTCAAGTCTCTGTGACTTACGGTTTGGTCTGCACGATCAGTTTTACATGGAGATCGCTGATCTGTGGCCATTCTAACAATTACAATAGGGTTTCAGCACTACACACTTGAACCCCTAAATATGCTCACCACGCTGGGATCAGGAATCAAAATGTAAAGCAATTTTGATGTTATTAGATTGTTTTAAATCTTAACAGGCTGCATGAATCACATGCTGCACATCGTTTCTCTTCTTTTCCATGATTCAGAATCATATACGCTCTAAAGTATTGCATTCCTTAAGGCCAATTCACACCGCACAGACAAACGCCAGCAAACACCAACAAACAAGTTGGCTCAAGTTGGCTGTTGGAATTAGAATTTTATTAAAAATAACTGTCATGTTCACACTGCCCCAACGAACACCAACAAACTTCGAGTCACAGAGAGTCAAGTAACACCGTGTCTACATCGGACGCGACAGTTGTCGCATCGTGCCGCATCCAGTGTAGACAGTGTCACTGATTATAATCAACAGAACCTCTATTGTATTTTGTTGCACCGCGCCGCTTGTGTCTGATGTTGATGGTGTAAGTCTGATTGGGGACGAAACTGATGATCCTGTAACCACAATCAAAATTCTTCGCCTAAAAAGACGGCGAATAAAATGAAAGAGGCTGTTGGTGGAGCACGCTTTAAGTGAAATATGCGCATCGTCATGGAAACGGTTCGTGGTCACGTCAGAGTTTGTTGGAAAACCCTTTCAAACTGCTCAGACATTCCACGACCCAACAAACGCTGATTAAGCATGTTCAGTCGGGTGAAAACAAACTCCAACCAACGCCAACAAATGCCAACAGGGGTAACACACTGATCCAACAAACTCCAACAGATTAGTTTGCTGGAGTTTGTCTGTGCGGTGTGAATTGGCCTTTAAAGGGGCAGAACCCAACATTCCGTGCCCCAAAGACCCTCTTTCAAAACCAAGAGGGGTTTTGTCCTTTAGGAAAGTCACCTAACTGTCTTTGTTAACCAGATTAGCTTGCAGGAGGCAGATTTTATTTACAGGGCGATTGAAAATTCCTGCTTGCATTTTCACTTCCACAGTACGCGCAAGCCTGCTCCTAGATAAACTTGAGTAATCAGCCCTAATGGCCAGTGATTTCGTGGTATACTCTCATGCATAACAAGCACAAGATCTCCTACTTGAAGATTCTGTCTTGGATGTAACCATTTCTGTCATTGTTGCAACACAGGTTGTTAGGAATGCAGAGTGGATTATATTTGTGGTTTGTTTGTTGTTGGATTTTCTTTTGTGTTGTAAGTTGTGTGAGTGACGTCACCACATCGAGGAGTTTCACCTGCGTCGGAGCTGATGCCGGCAATTATAAAAACAGTTCCCTTCCATCTCTGCGGGGCTCCTCTCCTCGTCTTGTGTTTATTTGTTTAATATGTTTGCTTTTCTTATGTTCGACTTTCTTTACCTTGTGGTGGGAGGAGCAAAACGACAGACACAGTGGGTGTGGCATCAGGCCTCGGAGAGGCTTTTATTAAACAGAAATAGAAAAAATAAAGTGTCCAAGGGGAAAATAATGTCCAAAATAAACAGGGAATATGGTGTCGTCGTTATGCTGTGGGGTTCGTGAAGTAGGGGCAGTGTTCGAGGAGGAAGGGTCCAGGTAAGGGGCGGAGTCCGGCGGCCACGCGTGCTCCCCTCTCAGGTCCGGGGCGCGAGGGGCACCGGCTTCATCTAGCAGCTCCGTCCTCCTGTGCCCCACGTCCGGGAGATTAAACGGCCCGGCATCCTGGCCCGACAGCCATCTCACGGGTGCGGTACTCGTCCGGACCGTGGGGCCGGCAGCTCACGTCTCGGATGGCACAGAAGTCCCTCAACTCTCCCTTCCTGGACCCACGAGAACACCAGCTTGCATGCACGGGGAAGAGACCGGTCTCTCGATGAGAGGCGCGCTCAGCGCTTAACAGCGGTGGTGAAGAGGCTCCATTCGCTTTAGGTGTGCCTCATCACACGCTGCCAGACCTGGATGTTTTGGCGCCCCTCCTCTCTCACAGACCCACTCCCGTTGGGAGCCTGGTGAAGGGCGGCGATTAAGGGACGGGGTGATGATGATAATAAGGTGGAGGCAGCCGACTCATCACAACCTTTAATAAATGTATATTTTTGATAGCGTACCTGACGCATGGTCTCCTTTGTCATGGCTTGTGAGCCGGCTGTGACAAATGGGGGCTTGTCCATTAATCTATTGAAAATTTCTATTATGTTTTCAACTTATTTTTTTGGATGCGCTTTATTTTTGGATTCAATTATTTTGTAAGAAACTTTGGTATGTTGTTTAACCAAATGTAAAGTTGAAAGAGAGATTGTTTAGCGCTATTGTTTGGAATGTTTTATACGTCGGCGTTGAAGGAACTACGCATTTGATTTGGTTATTTGTTCGAGGAGAAGGATGGTATACATTGCTGTATCCTTGGGTTTTTTAGAAGATAAGTGATTTTGCAAATCCTATCGTTGGGAGAATTATGATTAGTATTGGTGTTCCCTTGTTAGGTGTAGCTGCTTGTTCCCTTTTGAGACAAGTGGTTGTAATGTAACTTTTTTTTTAAAATTTTGTGTGGTGACCCTGGGTAGAGCAGTTGTCTCGGGAGCATATCCGTGGTACGAGTGAGTCACCAGTGTGCTGGTTGCTTTTCTTGTACCAGCGGGAGTTGGTGCTTAAATACCCCTCACCAGTAACCACACGAAGATTAGGGATGAGTTAGAGTATCCAGTAGAAGATTTTATTTGTTACACTTTTGAAGCTTTGCTTGATTCATGTACAAAAAATCAGTTATTTAAAATTGCAGATCATTATGGAATTGAAGTTGAAGACAAGCGATTAAAGGATACAGTTAGAGAAACCCTTGTAGGATATCAGAGACTGAATCAGACAAATTTAAGATTCGATCAGAACATTGAAACATGAGGAGCCGAAATTCCAGAGAGGCAACAGGACGTCGTAAATCAGATCCCTAGCTCCAGCTGTCTGAATCAAGCGAACCAACCAACTCTGTCAGTGAGCAGCTTGCAACACTAAAACAAAATGAACACTTATTGATAATTCCAACGCAGAAAGGAGATCGTCAAATTTGGGGCAAGTAATCAAGATTAATGGTCAGAGATGCACCGCATGAGCATCACATGTAAATCTGTGATAGAAATCACGAGCTACATTTTTGCTTGGATTGGCTACCCCCACAAGATAAAGACTGAGACTGAAATTCCTTAGGAGACCTTTTAACCTCTCTCTGGTCTTCACAGAACATGTCTCTTGTTCTCCATAGAACTACACAGAGACTGTCTTTTCCATATATACTAAAAATCATCTTAAAAGGACTTATGAGCAACTAATGACTTCTATGCATAATTCCATATTATGTAACCCACACATTAGACTATCATGTTTTAATACCATATTATGTATGTCTTTTTAATAACTAGGGAATTGCTTAAAGGTTAACATTCATGTTTGGTATGCATGAGTTTGATAAATCATGCTTTAAACGTTTCTTCCAATCAATTCTTTGCCAAATGTATCATAGTATTGTTATAGAAATCATGTCCAAAAGTATACTTTGCAAGAGCGGGAAAATTTGGACCATGTGACTTATATATGATTTATGATGAGGAAGAAACAGAGCAACACCCCTAGCCAAGATCATTTCTAATTGGTCAAGACATCCATTGGGACGGGTCCGTAAGCCGAGTTTAAAAATTCAGGACACCATCAAATCTTGCTTCTTCCTGTTCGTTCTCTCTTCTTCTTTTTGCCACCGCGTTTTGACGCTGCTTCTTAGCGCTCTTTGAGCGTGCTCTGGCCTACATGCCAGATGCTACCACGATGAGAAGAAAACCATCTAGTCTCATTACATCAGTTTATTCTTTTATTTTAGTTTCTTTTCTTTCCGTTGAGTTTCGTGTTCAAAAGTTAAGTTTGCCGCGAAGGCCAGCTCCGACTGCACCCGCTTCAAACTTCAACTAGCAAGGGACTCTGAGACCATTCGTCAGCCAACGCCCAAGACTTCACTACGAAAGACCACTGAACTGTCAGCCAATCAGCAACCTGGG